>VZRS01000496.1:143282-361874 GCA_013398055.1 Ifrita kowaldi | reverse complement strand
CCGCCCCGCCCCTCCCCGCCCGGGGAGCAGCGGCCGCGCCGGACCCGGCGGTGAAGGGAATTGCCCGACCCCCGATCGGCTCCCACGGCACAGCCCCGCGGCCGTGATCAGTAAGGGAACCCTCCGCGCCTTCCCCGACGCCTCCTGCGGAGCGGGGGTCACCGTGGGGCCCTCTGCACCGACACTCACAGCTGTACGACGGGCGTGCACAGCGCCGGGGAGCTGCCGCAGGTGCAGTCCGTCCCGTCCCGTCCCGTCCCGCCCCGTCCCCTCACGAAGCCGGCGGAAATCCGCCCCGGCACCTCCAACAACCACAGCCCGGACGGGCCCGGGCACGCACGCGGATCGCCACTATTGGCCGGGGTGGTAAAGACCTCAACATGGAATCACAGAAGCACAGCATCAATTAGGTTGGAAAAGACCTCTGAGATCATTGAGTCCAACCTATGGTCTAACACCACCATGCCAACTAGACCATGGCACTGGCCATGCCACTGCCACATCCAGTCTTTTCTTGAACACCTCCATGTATTCTTGTGTGATTCTGTGATTTTACAAGAAAATTATTCTTCATTTTTGCTCTATGGTTTGCCAGACATTTTTATGGAAGCATTTTTGGAGATACATTGTGGTTACATGTTAACAAAAGAGTCCATCATAAAGTTCAAAATCAGATTCCTTGACAAACCCCCAACCCATCAACTTTAGTGTATCTACGTATATTAAAAAACCTGTCAATACATAGCACTTATCCTGAGCATATCTACTTGTTTGGGTCATCAGATATGTGAAATACATTTGACTTCTACAATTAACTTGTGCTTCTGGCTCATTCCTGGCCACAGGAGAATTTCCCCACAGTCCCACAACTATCTACCCTGACCCCCCAATCCTTCAAAACTGGGAATGGAAATACATACTCTTGTATATGGATGGCTATGAAAGCAATTAACACTTAAAGCTTTTATTTAACAACTATAAAGAAAATTGGTAGCTGGCCATGAATCTATCCTCACTCAAGTAACATCCTAGAGTAAGAGGAGAGTCTGCACCAGTGCTGAGAGAAGTCATACACAAAGAAACACAAAAGAGTTCTATTTAACAATACATATACAGCACATACACTTAAAAATAGATGTCTGTGCCCAAGGCTTGTACAGATTCAGGCATGTGTGGGCTCTAGTCTGGATTCCCAGAGCCAACAGATAAATAGTTACTTAAAGGTACACACCCCACCCCAAATGTTACAAGGGTGGGAAACAGTCTTAAAATGAACACTTTAGCCATAGAGTCCACTTACCTTAAAGGCTGTGAGAAATAACAAATGAGATTTGGTCACCCTGTTCTATAATGAGTAATCATTCTCCTAGTGTTGTACTTGGGCTTTAACTGTTCATTTTACTCCCTTTCTTGAGATTTTTTCCATATTCAGTGATGTTAGTCTCCATGCAGTTATTTTTAATCAGCCCTTGAAGAACACACTCTTCATGCCTGGATACCACATCCAGTCTATTTTTATGTGCTTTTAACACACTCTCCAGAAGAATCTAAATCATGTCATTCGCACTGCACTCACCAGACTTAGCTGGATAGCTCCCTACCTTTGTGAAAAATCTGTAGTGAGACATGAGACATCTTGTGGTGAATTCTACCCAGCACAAAGTTTATTTTCCCCATTTCTTTGGCACAGTCTAATACACATTACCATACGCATAAAAATCTTATTCCTGGAAATTGCATACAGACGCCCTCATTGTTAGGATATACGGCCAAATTCAACAGCAGGGCTGCAATGAGCACAAGACTCAGCTCTTCAGTTCTATTTGAGTGCATGCCCCATAGAAATGCTGGTGGCATATTTCTTTCAAAAACTGGCACCGAGGAAAATCAATCTTTTTCCAGAAACCAGCTGATAAAATAGTCCTGTATTTTGCTATCACAAACCAACTTCTGTTTACAGATGTACCAATGAAGATATTGCATATAGCAATTAGAGGACATTTAAAGTTCTGTTTTTACAAAACAAGTTTTGCAGCTACTATCAAAATCCCTAAAGGATTTGGAAAGAATCTCCGTAAGGATCTCTTTATTGAATAGCAAGGGGCTCAACTACAAAAATTTAAAGCAGAAGGTATATAAAAACTTCAATGATTTTTTTTCTTTGAAAGCTCTCTAATTTTATGGCGGTTTCTGACAATAATGATGAACTGTGTATTTTTATACAGGTAAGACCTGCTCTCACACTGTGAACCCTTCTCCTATTTGAAAGATTTTTTTTCCCTTAGAATAGTCTGAAAGGCTTGGTTTATTGCAGCTGATAAAGTTAAGTTAAAATCTGGGCTAGATTCTGTCTAACTTGGACCAGTTGAAAAACATAAATGCACTTGATTCTCTGTTCTCTTCATAGAGGCTGACTGTTGTAATACATACACTGCTATTTGATATAAGGATTGGAAGGCATGGGTAAGGCACATCCAAGCTCCACAAGATGCTTGGAATATTACAAACCCAGGCAATAGTACCAAATACTGCTTTATTTTAATATTCATAAACACATTCCTATTGCTGCAGATGTACTTTATAAGCATGACCTGCACACCAGTGGCCTGCCTTCACAGTTAGCTAATCAAGTAAAAGCAGAGATAGCTTTTTATTATAATGAGCATGATGTTTATTGCCTGCACAGTTGAATATGCAAACATATGTTAAATAAAACATATAGAAGCATAAGAACACAATCCCCAGTGACTAATGCAACCAGCTAAATATATTCTGCAACCACAGTGATATGCACGACAGAAGAATGGCAGAGAAAAGTCCAGAACCCACAATTTTTGTTTCAGAAGGCTATTCATACGTAAAATTGTCAGCTGAAACTCAGATAACTGACAGACTTGCTTTGAAATTAACTTCCTTGGGAACAGTGCCACCGATCTCAGAGCAAGAGTTCCCCTTATATTCCTCATAGGTTTTACCTTGTTCTTTTCATTTGCTACCTAATTTTAAGTGAAATTTCAGCTCAGGAGACACAATGTAGAGCAGGGCAGACAAAGAGGACCCTTAAACACACTATTTTGCAATACTTTGAAATCACAACCTTTATTAAAAAGAGATATTTCCAATTCCAAACCAAATTCACTAACCTTTCATGTGCTTACATCACCACTGCTTATTGTATTTTCTAGTTATAAAACATTGCTCTGGCAAACGGCATTAAAGAAACAGAGCCAACCTAACAAAGCCTTCTCAACGGGAAGGAAAACAAGAATTTATATCAAATCATCCCACCATTTTTATCTTTCCTGTTTACCTCTTTCATGCTTTATCAGAGTGTCAGCCGCTTGAAGCCCCATGACGGTTTCACTGTTACATCTCCACACTGCTACACTAATACACTAGCCCAGCCCTTTCTGAGAGGATATTGCATCTGTGCTGATGGCACAGCACTAGGAAAGAGACAGAACGAACTATAATCTCTACAGATACTGTTAAAAGATAACTAAAAGGAAATATTAATTGATAAAGTAAATTGTTTAATGATATGCTGTGATGTAAGTCCTAAAACCCAGGACATTTATTGCTAAAATTTATGCTTGTAGGACCATGATAATGCAAGACAAAAATAATTTCCTAGCAGCTGGAGCAGCATCAGCACAGAATAAGAAATGGGGGTTTGCCCAGAACACTTCCAGTGTGAGTCAAACAAGTTAGGCACCAAAGATAAGCTTTTCCTACGGTCTTGGTATGTATTTCACAGAGAGAGACAACTCCATTAGGTGACTAAGCTCTACTACATTAGGGCACGATGAATCATCCTCTGAAAATGTCATTCATTACATCCTAAGAAATACCAGCCTCTTATGATACCTCTTGCAAGGGTTGACACAAACTTTGATGACTACCTTAGACTAGTACCCATCTTTTAAAGGGCTGGAGTGAGATGTCATCAATTTTACTCTTAACTTTCAACTTACACACAGATAAACTAGCTCCAAAATAGGAACTACACTTTCCAAGACTCAAAGAGGGAGAAAAAGGTCAAATTAGTTGCAGCATAATCATTACTATTGTGTTTGTATTGCAGTATTATGTAGAGCTGGACCCTATTTTTCATAGAAGACAATATTTTGCCCCCGTAAGCTTGGGCACCTCATACGATGCAGTGCAAGCACATGAGAGAGTGAGCAGATGGAGATGAAATGAATGAGGAGGAGGACAAGGCAGCAATTAAATGATTGAGTTTGATATAATGAGCAGCAGTCACAGCACATTAGTTGCCTAGTCAGTATTTACAACAATAATATAATTAATCTTTTTAAAACTGCTTTCTGTATTCAAATTAAGAAGTATTATTGCATGCAAGTTCTTCATAGGTTATAAGAGAAACTCGGGATACCAGAGGGACACCATGTACCTAAGGCCTGTACATTCTGAGAATTAAAGCCTGTATTAGCATATTTACCACTATATTGTCATAATAAAAAGAATACAGACACAGTTTTGTCAATGCAAAATGACATAAAACACTTGTACTTGAAAACTCAAATAATAATTATTTAATCTTACCTAAGATAAACTTAGGAAAAAGCCTACCACTCAGAAAATTACTACCACAGCTATGAATTTATTTTCATTGATAGATATATTTTTGGTAACTGCAATGCTATACAAACTGTGTGTAAACTTGGCAATCTTTGGCATAATTAGCTCAATAAAAATCATATGACTAACCCCAGAATATGGAAATGAGCTTCCTCATCTCATTCACACAGAATTCTTATAGTTTCTTTTAATGAAAGAAACCCATTTTGCAAGGTAATTAATGACACCTTGAAGGATTGACATGGCAGATTTTACTGCACAGTATTTGACATAGCACTAGCCTATTCATGGTGCAGTGTTCAAGTGGGGGAAAAATAAAAATCACACAGACCTATCCTGTGCAGGACACTCTATGTATTCATACAGCTGATTTTGTACATAATCTAAAATTAGTTCAGACATTTGAACAATGCCTGAAGGTTTTACAGACCAGCTCAAAAGCTTGCTTTCTATGTTACTGAATTAATTTCACTCATTTGAATATGACAGTTTTCTGCATTGTAGTTTGCCTTCTCCTTTGTACATTTTTGTTATAAATAGTGAAACTAATTAAGATAATTCATTGGCTAAAGATTCTGTACAGTCATTAAGGGGATACACTGAAAGTAAATGTTTGCCCACTCCTCAAGGTTCTATGTTGTCAGCATAAAACTCTCATCAAGCTGAAAACCCAGAAGTATGAAGGAAGGAAATGGTGAGCCCATCAAGACCTTTCGGGGGTCCCTTATGCTCTCATCCCCAGTTTAGCTGCCTATAGAGACTGGACCCTGTCAGTCCCCAGTGTTTTTACAGATACTATAGACACATTGCTCAAGGATCTGTGAACAACAGCTGAAGTTACCAGAGAGATGGAGATTAACTTCTGTTTTAACTGAAGTAGACTGTGCTCATTTGCAGGAAAACTTGTGTGAAAAATCAGTCCTTGTCTACTCATAGCCCGGCTGTTTTAGCGGCCAGGGTTGCTGGTCTCTAGCTGAATGACTCCACCCTCTCACTTTTAAGTTCCATGCTTAAAGAGAAGTATGACTCATTTTTAGCTCTGCGTACTTGCTATCATTATCTTTTGCTAATTGCATGTCAGCAGAATAAAATATTTTGCGATACTAAGGAGGGGAAATATAAAACCATCCAAAAGCGTGTAAAGAAATTAGACTGTCACTTTGGCATGGGACTCCACACTGAACTGGGAGGTCTTCCTTTCGTGTCTGATGATTCCTCAATTCAGTGGCAGTTACAGAGTAAAACTTGAAGGGTTCTCTCTTTCCTTACCCAAGCTTGGCCCCTAGCAGTTGTCTCCTGGACAGGAAAGGTATACAAGACTTCACTTCCAAGAACAAATCTGTACATAAAATTAAATTATCCAACTTCCTAACTTTCTTTCAGAAGGGAAAGACAAATAGACCAATATAATAAATTATACACCAAAGTCACGGAATACTTCCAGCTCTGGTTGTAGTTTAATGTATGCAGCTCATGCTGGCAGGAGTCCAACACTTCCCCTGTAACAGTTTCTGCTGGGTAAGCTCACACACAGTTGTGCTGTAGAACTACTTATGTTCTTACAAATTATACCAGACATTTCTCATTAGCATTACACCTGAAATCCCATTCCTGAGCTGGACCTTATCCATTACTTCATAAAATTACAATGAAAAGCATGGAAAGAGCAAGTTCAGGATACATTTAGGCAGTGATTCAATGGAGAAAAGCAAAAAATCTCCAAGCCCTCATAGTTTACCAAACAGAATTACAGACAGTATCCATTGCTACCAGGTAATTGTTGAAGAACACTAGGAACAGAGCTGATTATTTTCTTAGCTGACTTTGAAAATTTTAAATATTAAAAATATTTGAAGTCCAGTTCATAACACTCATCAGACTCCCTCTTTGGTACCCTGGTGTATCCCTCAGCATTCACAACCCATGGAGCTACATGAAATGTGTATCACGCATTTCATTTGACACCAACACATTCACAAGACATTCATGTTTTCACACAGGTTCCTCTGAAAAATGCCCTTTCTTTTGTAGCTTGTTCATGAGGATGCAGCAAATACAGAAAACTCGAGAAAGAGGAAAACCCAGGCAACAAAAAACAGCTACAAAGACACAAAGCATTTGTAAGCCCTGGGATTCTGCCATGAATGACACCATCACCAGGGCATTGAGGACACACCTCACAGGAATTTCCTGCACTGGTTTGTTTCATAAAGCCACACTTTTCATGCCCCCTGCAGGACAGACACCTCTGCACTTTGAGAAGCCCCTACCTTCTGCAGAATATCTCCTCTACACTATCCTTTTTGGATACAAGCCTAAGCTCAAAGCAGGACTAAAAAGACAACTATTCTTAAGGCATTAGGCATGTTCACACTGGAATTTGTGTGTTTCTCCAGATGACTGGATTCCTACAAACAATTGTTGCAGGAAGCATTCATTTCCATCAATCATTATTCAGATACTTTCCTCCTATCAAGGTATCTCTATCCTTGGAGATATATTCAAAACTTCATTTACAAGGCTCTGAAGAACCTTATAGAAATGTGAGGTCAGCCCTGCTCTGAACCTAAAATTTTGTCTGGTTCTGTGAATTACATTTGATTTACTCCAACCCCGAGAATTGCTGTCTTTAATCTTAATGGTTACAACCTGTTCTAATGGTGGTTCACTGAAATGATTGTAATTCACTTGATTATTGTAATTCATATCTAAAAATAAAATCATATTTCCTCGAAATGGGTTAATTCATACAAAGTGAAACTGCCTGTCCAATTATCTAAAGTGGTAGCAAGAAAGACATCTCTTACTTTTCCACTTTTTAAAGAGACCGTACTCTGTGTGTATATTTATATATTTCTATGTATGCTCCAGTAAGGAGCTACATAAAGCCTGTTACAGGACTGGTTCTTTAAAAAGTTATCTGAGAGACTGTGCTTTTGACTTCATCATGATTTCTCACCATAATTACCTTCCAGGCAAAAACTATACTGTCAAGCATTAGCAGAACACTCATGAAGGCCAGCAAGGAAGTAACTTAAGAATCGAAAAGTCACTTGTGAGAGAAGGCAACAGCCTTTGCAGGTTGAGAAATGAAGCCTGAACTGAAAGTAACAGTTGGAAAAATAAAGAGCCATAATAATAATAAAATAATAAATAAACCAGCTTTTGAAGATTCTTTGTGGTAACTTGGCACTGTGAATTATTAATAACCAAAGCGTTCAAGCTCTGCTAAATTAACTTACATAAGATTGCTCTCCTCATTTAAAAATATTCTGTTTAACAAATTGTTAGGCTAAAGGATAAGAAAATTATTAGATTAGAATATGTCTATCACTGATATAATAGGGGACACTGTCAAATTATTATGTAAAAAAATATATGCTTGTTTGGGTAACACACAACTTTTTACTTTGATCACTGCTTCTGAAAATTCTTACTCATTCAATGCCTTATTCATCCAGCTGGCCAGCTTAACTACAGACAACTGACTGTACTGAAAGAAAGAAGTGGCAAGTGATCATGTGGGAAAAAAAGATTAGAAAAGGAAAGGTGGGGAGCAAGGGATTTGTGCAAGGGTACATTTGCAAAGTTGGCAAGAACATCAGAAGTTGAAATTACAGGTTTCTTGTGGGAAAATGCAGCAAGTGAGGATTCTGGAGACTCCTGCCAGAGCAAAAGGATTAAAAGGTAGCAGCTCAACAACACATGCAGGCAGCTGGTGACCAACGTGACAGCAGGACAGTGTGAGGAGAGTTTGATTCTGCACAGGCTGCCTGGCTCTGCACAGTCCTGGCAGTGGCAGAAGGGTAAGAAGGCTGAATCACTGGGACAGAACCAAGGAATATAAAACGTCTTCAGGATTAGTTTTGGGAAAAGATTAATTAATATCTACCAGAACTAGGATTCATATATTGTTTCTGTTATGACTGCCTAGTGACTACTTTTATGCCCTTAAAGCATCATGCAGTTTTTACACTCTTCATATTGCCAGAAACTATCATTTTTAGAGGCATATAAGGCTCATTTCCTTTGAGGTGACTGCTCTGTGGTAACGCTCTAAATGTGGTACAACCAGCTCTGAAATAGAAAGACATTAAAATATTATTAGTGTTTGGTCTTTCTCCCCCTCCCTGTAAGAATTCTGCTGATGTAGAGAAATTAAAATCAGTAGGAGACCTGAGAACAGAACATAAGGGCTGCAGAATCATATTCTCCCTAAGCTGGCACAAAAATTAACCTTTTGGAAATTGAGTGGACAGTTGCTAAAAAGATACAACTACCCTAGGGCACATAATTTTTATGGCATTAAGCTTTTCTTCATAGAGCAATGCCAATATCTAATATGCTGCATACTGCTTCTACAGTGACTAGACAGCATCCAAATTAGATTTGAGCAAATTATTTAGCTTATTAGGCATCCCAATGTCCAGTATTTAATTCCATTAGGAACAATTAAACTTTCAGCTAGCAAAAACAAAGAAAGAAAAGTAATCCCACAGAAAACAGAACAATATCAGGTTTGTCCCAGCTGACTTTGGCATTAATTACACAGCCAAAGTCAACAGTAAGTTTAGGGAAATCGAGGTATGATGTATTATGTACAAATTTAAACAATGCATATCATCCACACAGGTTTTAATCATGCACTCTCCAGTCTATGTCACAACTTACAATAATATTGCAACTAGCAACTCCAGAAACAAGGATAATGTAAATGGGGATGCAGAGCAGATTATGTCATATAATCTTTCCCAAAGATAGAAAAAATCTTGGATGGAGAAATTTTCATTGCTGTTGATACACAGCAATTTAGTTCTGACCCAGTAACTGAATCTCACTAGTTTATACAATGAATTGATACTTCTACACAATCTTTTCAGTTCCGTTTTCAAGAAAAGTATCACCAGTGTGGATGTTTTAAAGTACTATAGAGTAATAAAGTTTATAAACTAACTGGGGTAATTATGCTACACAAGTTCTTAGAAAATACTTCCACTGTTTAAAAATATCCCTAAGCATACTAAAAATACCCCCCAGAGAAAGGAAAGTTCAACTACATGTTCATGTCCTATAGGTACCCAACTCACTATGCCCTCCCTTCTGGGGGAGCCAGCAGGAAAAGTAAATCACAGTGCATTCACTGGGTACCAGGAATTTTTTCTCCCCGCATTTCTTATGGTCAGGGTTGAAAAAGTCATTGCATTACAAAGAAGAGCAAAAATCCTGGGAACTTCTTCAGGCTTCGAGACAATTCCAGAAAAAAAAAATATCATTCATTAATTAGTTTTCATCAGAGTATAGCTGACTTGGATCCTACTGTCCTTGACACCTTCTCTTCTTGCCTTTTTGTGCTTTGATCTGTAAGTAAAACAGACACTATAAAAAGAAGGGGAAACAGTACCTGCTTCTTGTTATAGGCTCCCACAGTCAGTCAGTGCCAGCAGGGGAGGATGAACAAAGACCGAGGGTGCCTCTTTCTGCATTGCCTGGAGTGACCAATACAACTCTCACACTCAGGACATTCAGGTGCATCTGCTTCTCTATTATACAAGTCTCAAACAACCTGCTAAGGTGCAAGTGCTTACTGGGGTATTGCTGTTACTTACAAGAGCTACACACAGAAATTGACTGGGAAGACTACAAATAAAGAACATTTATTGAATTACTGTGCTTTATCCATTTCAAAGCAGTAGAAGCTTTCCAATGTCTGCCTTGTCAGTAGAAGACATTAAAAGGTTTCATTACCACAGTTAGTGCTTTTCATCAGCATCAGCTTGTTCTCTCTCAGTTGCATTGCTCTCAGTGAATGATTAATGTTGAAATCCTCTTCTCTTTGAATGTTTATCATCCTTTTAGATATGGTTGGAAGTTTAATTTTTCAGGGCATTGTCAAACAAAATGTGTTGCTGTTCTTGAAAGTTAAATACTACACAGATAACCCTGTTTCTAACAGCAGGCTATTCCCTTCTAGTAATGATGGAACAGATCTGTATTTTGGCACATGTATTTTTCATTGCAAAGCATTACTAAAATGAATAACAGAAATTAGCAACTGAAAAGAATTGTGAAGGAATTACTTCCAGGAAAGGTTAATTTCAATCCAAAAGTCCCTCAAAGGAACAACACAGTAAATGTAGGCTAATCAATGTATGGCAATGAGTTTCACAAAGATCAGAATCTGAGTTGATAAACTTTGCTATGTTCACAAAAGAAAAGAAGAGTCTGTTGGAATGGGAAACTCTCATGCAGTTTCCCTCCATGCTCTTTGACAGACAATTTATACATCAAATTCAGAAAGATTTTAAAAGGACCAGTGATTTTTTTCTTTTTTTTTTTTGCAGTGAGGTTAGAGGACAGTCAGTCACATGAGCTGTTTTGTAAGATGATCTCTATAACATCCTGGACAAATGTAATAACAAAGACTGCCTAAGCAATTCATTCCCTAGTTCAAAACTCACGTATTTCCCTAAGCAACTTCTTTGTGCCAGATGCCCTAAGAAATATGCAGGACAGTCAAAAGTATATTTTCCCTGAGTCAAAATGAGCCAAAGGGCTATTTTTAATTGAAGAAGCAATCCTAAACCAAAGACAGTCAATTCACTGAAAGCTATGGAGTAGTGTTTTCAGCTATAGTTTATTTATTTATTTATTTCCTATTAAATCTCTGTATAACTTCAATTCCATCCAAAACTGTATATATTTGATCCTGCCCTGGTATTTTGCATTTATCTATGATATTTAAAGCACCACATTGTTTTGAAATGGTTTTCTTTTTTTATAACATACATAATAAAACAGCTGAATATATTTCTAAATTATTGTTAATTTTTTTATTACTATTATGGCAGAACTACTATCAGAATCTTTATACTTTCTGTAATTCCTTTCAGGACCCACATTTTTCGTTCAAATGGCTATGCAAAGCTTTAAGAGCTAAATCATGGGATGAGATCAACAATATGTAACAGTATTATTAGAAATAAATCTGCATAACACTTCAGATTTGTACTTCCCTGTTCATGTGCTATTTCATGTCACATTGAAAAAAAAGAAAAATCTTACTCTACACCTAAAGGGGATTACAAGTCTTGGAATGTAAATAAACACACAAATAAATGAACACCTAAAAAATACTTAGTAGCAGCAGAAACCATACTTTAACTCTGTTCATCTAAGAGCAGACCCCAGTACACATATCTAGTGCTTCACTTCAGTGCAATATCTCCAAGGTCCGTTAAAAAAAATAAAAATTCTAGACTGAAAGAAAAAATATATTTTCAGAGTTATCAATTCAAATATAGATCATTTGAGAAGTTGATATTTTGAAGGCTGGCTATTTTGACGGGTGATGTGAAATACTTACTGTTGGCTTTCCAGTGTCACCACAAATTCACACAACTAGTTTCGGCCTCCTATGCTAGAGGGCTTATTGGCCAGTTTTTAAGACTGTTGAAAAGCTACTTAGATACTGGAAACAGAAAAAAAAAAGGGAGGAGAAGAAAATGGTAGGATGAGAAAAATTGCACAAGAGAGATTATAAATTATGTCCTTCATAGGCAGAAAATAAATCCTTAGAATTCAAAGGGTAAAGGAGAAACTAAGATTGACCTCCTGCTGTTGAATCAGCTCTAAATATTCTGAGTCATCTTGATTCTCAGCTATAAAAAAAGCTCCCAGTTCAGTGGAGAGTAAATTGCATAAAGAACTCTGCAGAGTGTATACCCAAGGCAGAGAGAAATGTCAGTTGGGGTCTCCTGAGAAGCATGAAAATAAGATATTGCTGTATTGCTACAAAACATATCCCCCTCAAAAAACCCTAAAAAGGACAAAACCTATCAGTGTAGTTAGCACAGTTCATAGCTCTCTGCTAAGAATTCAGAAGTTCCTTGCACATTAACATAATTTTCACAAAATTTAGATATGTGGTTGATGACATATCTGAAGTACACAGAAGTCAGTATTCTCACAGGTACATACATTAAAGCATCTGCCCACTGCCAGAGTCAGTAATAGTCTAATTCCTTCATTCAAAAAAGGTAAGTTTAGGAATTTCTAAAAGTTAATAACAGGTGAAAGAATTATACCTACTCTGGAGATTCCAGTGAGTAAATTTATAGGCACAACTGGAAAACAAAGTGAAAGCCAGAAAAAACCACGTAATATATAGACTGTTTAGATTACTAAATGATAGCAATACACTTAATTATTCTAGTATTAGAATTCCTAAGCCAAAAATTGCAAAAGTGTGGAAGATGAGCAAAATCTTGCACCTGGTGATATGAAGAAGTTCCAAGTTGAGACTGCTAGGTTTCGGGTAGTTAAGGCTGAGTGCAGCAGGCAGGCAGACTGCCTTGTCCCAGCTATTTCCCTTAGAGACAGAGAGCTAAGGTTGCCTCGCAGCTGCTACCTGGACATCTGTTTTCAGCATACATGTTAAAAAAAATACTACACTTATCAAAAAATGAGTTAAAACATCTCAGAGAAAACAGAAATAAACCAGGTTTTGCACAACAGCATACGAGGCAGGGAAAACTCAGGTTAAAGGAAAATTGAACAATACTTTCAGACCATAATTGGCCTTTGGAATCTAAATATATGGTCTGTCATAACAGCTTCATGAGCTGGTACTGCTGGAGAAACTAACTTCTGATATTGCATGGCTTTCAGGAGATAAATCTCAAAATCTAATGCTTACATCAACTTCTTCAATGTAAAAGGTACTAGCTAGAAAACAATAAATAAACAAATGCAACAACATACCACTACAATTCAATGATACAGAACACAAGTATAGACTGCACAAATGATGCCTTGAACCAGCAGAAGCCCTTAACAGCAAGAGAATGTAACAGATGTTTGTGCAGCTCAGGTTCTGTACAGCTCAAACGTGCAGATTCAGGTTTGGGCTTTCAAAGTGTTACAGAACTTATGGGTTTTTTTCCTCCAGCTTGGATAAGCAGATATAAACTTCTAATTTTATCCACCAGGATCAACAGATTAAATGAGGTTAATTTATTTGAATTAGACTAATGAAAGAATCTGAAACAGAAGGCAGAATTCCCAGGTGCACCCGTTGTATCATTTGTGAATTGAATAGGACAGAAATTTCTGGAAATGTGAGTAGTAGTTTACAGGACTATTCAGTAGAGAAAAGCTGACACTGAAAGGTATAAAGCTTAGTACCACAAGAAGAATGAAACAAACAGAGACCCTGGTTTTCTTATCACCGAAAGTTTCCATATATCTGCTTAGATAATTTCTCCCACAAGGTTAAAAACTAATTAGGAAAAAAATTCTCTAAATATTGTTAAAAAGGCCAAGAGCACAGAAACTAGATCTATCTGTTATAACATCATTGCTTAGGCAGAATTGAGCCTATTCTTGTGAGCAAACCCTAAGAAGTGCAGAAAACCTAGTTCTGCCTTGTTGCAAGAGAGAAACTCTGTTAGTATTCCTCTAATGTAAATCACTCTGATCTCCACCTTTTCTTTTACTCCTAACCTGCAGGCTACTCATGAAAAAGTAATATTTTTCTGAGGAGAGTGAAATAGAACTTGACTAACATGTATGTTACTACTCCCTGCTGTAACTTCCAGCAAGCACGTTCCCATCTCCTTCCTGTGCTGGAGCACTTACTGACCATCATACAGCTTTCACTGTGCTGGCCCTGCTCCCAGCTCTGAGTGCCAGGCCAAGCCCTGGCTGAGGGCTAAGCCCCTCTTCACCCACTGCTGGAGAGCTCAGGAGAAAGTGCTGCCCGGACATCAGTGGCACAGAGAGCAACAGCATCACAGACACACTTCCCTAAGAAACAAGCTAGGACCTGTGTACAGTCCTGTGTCATACCCTGTACCCATTTACACCTGCTCACCTGACAGTCAAGCTAACAAAGGCTGGCAGACTTTCAGAAAAGCAGATTTATACTGTGGTCCATGCAAAACAGATACTTGAAATACAGGCTGGCAAACCCACACATTAGTGGCCACTTAGTTACTACTGTACCTCTGCAAACAAACAGTTTCTCTGACAGATAGCCCAGTCCTATAAACTGCAGACACATCCCATCACTCCAAGCAATCATCACCAAATGAGTTACCACTGCTGCCACTCGCACCTCATGGCTGCTCTTCCCTGTTAATGGTAGGGAGGACATGTCATGAGACTTTTAAAGGAAGGCTGAGGAAACTCACAGACCTTTTAATCACCCAAATACCTAAACCCAGATGCACAAATTCTGCATACTTGTCCTATCCAGTTGCTTTAAAAAAGAATTACAGCTGATACAACGTTTGGATCACTTTTTGATCCTGGAGAACAATGATAATAACAAGTGATTGTAGAATGCAATCTGCTAAGACATATTTGTTGTTTTCCACCTGTGTAACTTATCAAATGTGGGTGTAGAATTCTTATTCAGATTTTCCAAATTATGGCAGAAATGGAACAAGGCTAACTGATTCCCTCCAACATTTAGGAAGAGAAATCATGTTTTCTAATCCCCATCTACAGGTCTAGTTGCTCTGTACCCTCTCCCTAATTAATTTCATTGCAAACTTATGTAATGTAACTCATGACATCATCAGTGTCTTGGATGCCCTGATGCCATTAGATTTGATGATACAGAGGCCATGAGTCTTGCTGCTGTCTCAGTGTGACATAGCACAAGCAAAAAAACCCAGTGGATCTGCAGTGATTTGTGTCACAATGGATCACAAACATCACTTGAAAACAGTGAACATAAATTGCCAAGATACAAAACTTGCTGAAATTATGTGACAGAAATAATGCCAGACAATGAAGCAATTTTCTATCCACCTGGAAATAACTTCCAAAATGTGCTGATAAAAAAACCCAAACACCTTAATTGAAAAGGCAAAGAAGGCTCCATGACTCCATTGAGGATGAGAATTTCTTCAGGAAAGGTCACTTAAGCCTTAATGTTTACTCCATAAAAAACTTCTGCTTGACATGCTGCTATATTCTCCCACAATTTATGACATCCTCCACTCTCCATTTGTCAGATAACTCTAAATTATCACAGAATCTATGCATCCCACAGGAATCAAAGCACTGCTTTCCCAGTACCACTATGAGATGAGATAGGTACCAACATGCAGAGACCAGGAATTAGATTCACATGGAAATCCTAAAACTCCTCAACTGTTACTTCTGAAGTCCAACACTAAGCACCACTGAAATCCCCAGAACAACTGATAGCCTGAAATCCAGGAATAACACTGCCTAATTGCCTCTGCAGTAAGGCCCAAGCGGGCGTTCAGCACGGTGCATGAGTCTGTGACTGAGCAGAAAGCTGAATGCAAATGCCCCACTCTCCCTCAGAGGAAGAAATGTTCATCTGAAGAGGCTCCACTTTGATCTTCAGTCCACAGAATCCAATGATACCAGTGTGCACATGCAAGCCAGGAAAGACTGCACTGAAAATACAGCTTAATCTTTTCCCTCAGGCTCCCTCATACCAAGTCAGCTGGCAGCCTGAGAAGAGTCATCAGGATTTTTCATTATAATTAGCATGCACTAAAAGATAAGCAAAACAGTGCTTGCAATTTTTGTGTGAAGCAAATGTTTTGGATGTAGACATGGCTTAAGAAAAATGGGAACAAAACCTCTGCTGATATAGATAAGCACACCTATCCTAAACTGAGTTACTCATGTAAAACCTGCCCTGTGGAGAGTTATATTCTCCTTCATAGCAATATTTTATTGGGTTCCACAAGATATGTGACTCTCAAATGTAAAGTGGTTTAAGAATGAAAATAATTCCAGACTTACAGAGTATTATTATCAAGATTTAATCCCAAAATTATGGGTCCAGCTCAGGGGTACTTCACTTCCCTGTATTCTGGCACTTCAGAACATTCACAATCACTTAAAATGAAATTGCAGGCATAGGGACTCCCTTCATTCCCTCTCATGAAAGAATAGTATAGGGACAGGAATTTTGTTGACAGCAGTCACAAGTGATTGCTAACTAACAGAGAGCAGCCTGTAAACATAAACATAAATAATACATTGATAGTTGCTGAGAGTGTTTTATTGAAAAATACACCCAAGAACTTTGCAATGTGCCTACTATATTTTCTTACCTCAATTAATACGGAGCATGGCAACATCATGTGGCTTCTCTGAGACTGACACCTGCTGCTTGAAATCATGTTCACCTGTGAAGGAAACACAGGATATTGTGTCCATCTGTGAGAAGCTGGCCTTGTTTATAATCATGTGCTGACAGCAAACTAGAAAAGGCCTACTTAAAATGCAGGTTTGTACCAAAATAACAAATGGTGAACGTTACATCAGTAAAGAGGACTGTTCATGTTCACTTCTTTATTCCAATATGAAAGATCCCCAAGTTAGTTTAGATTTTACTATTTTGTTACATAGATTATAGCCTTTTTTGTTCCAAACAATAGTATCTATACAAAGATTTGTACTTCAAATTGTATTAATTATATCCCTGCAAATGTCAACAAAAAAATCCTTTATCTCTTTTTGGCAGAGCTTTTCTATTTCTGTTGACTTCAAAGAAACTTAAGCATGTTATAAACAAGAGGACTTTGCTGAAGAAGCATTAGTTGAAAGCTTAAATGTTTTCAAAATTTAAATTTGAATCTATCAGGCTTCTACAGAAGCATGGGAACACAAGACTAAAGGGAAGTACCAAGCTGTGAAGTTGTGTCTTGCAATCTCAGTTCAGTGGAACTTTGGTTCTTAAGGATCCACAGAATATTTATTCTCAACACTGCACCTACAAAAACTTTCCTATTCCCTTGCATGAAAATTAAGATCTGTTGTTAAAATTAAAACAAAAAAAGCAGTAACGCCTAAAAGAAAAACCTGCATTACTAATCTCTGCTATAGGAAAAAGCAGAGCAGAAAGCAAAGTACTGTGGATGTAATGACACTAGGAAACAGCCCATGACTGATATAGTAAATTGACTACAATCTCTAGAGAAGTTAGAATCTTCAAGAACTAGAAAAGTTCTAAGTGCTGGGTAGTCTCTCTAGATTGCTCTCTTCTTCCTTAAAAACACTCCACATAACCAATATAACCACTATTTCTCTGATTATTTAATTTTTAAAACTCTACTTTAAAAGCTTCCCTCTAGGCTCTTCCGAAAAGACACTGAAATAGTCCATTAGCTGTCTTCTGTTTCTCCCAGCTGTTCCCCTCACTGTTCTTCATTTATGTCTCATCATTCACCCATTTTTTATGCGCTCTCCTTCTGGTTTCCCTGCATTCTCCCTCCAGTTTCTCTTTATCCTTTCCCTCATTCACTTTCTTGCACATAGCACATCTTTCAACATCTTGCATCTCCTTCTCTCTGTCTTCCATGGCCTCCCAAATTCGTTTTTTTTCCCTTTCTTCCTCTGATGCTTTAGTAAGCTGCAGCTGACTCTTTCTGCCTCTCATGCCCTGCCTGTGCATGTGCATATTTCACATAGGGCTTGGGGCTCAGCAGTCCAGGAGTCAGCACACTAAAGAGAAGAGAAAGCAGATGCTTCCAAGCAATATCAGAGAAACAAACTCTGCTCTGTGTGTACAGCCTGGCTCCCAGCAATGCACTGATCATCTCTGATGCTCTGCTCCCCTCATGAAGGTGGCTGGGGGAGCCTAACACAGTGCCTCCCTCCCCTCACGAGACAGTCAATGTGAAGCAGAGCAACTGCTCAATTCTGTGAGACTTATGCACACACCAGCTGGGTCTCCCTTGGAGCTGGGAGAATTTTAGCTGTGACCCTGTCACTCTGGGCATTTTTAGCCCTGCCTTTGGTGCTCTAAAACACAGCAGAAGTTATCTGCATTCAGCTTGTGTTTATCCAAAGCAATGAACAAAAAAGTGCTTCATAAGCAAACAAATATGGCATATGTTCTTGGAATTTCTCTCAGAAGGCTAAACTTATTTATCAAGCAAATAGAAAATGGTGTTCTACTGTTGATCAATTTACTTTTATGAATCCAGGGCCAAACTTTGCTGTTCATATTCCTTTCAAATCCTCTCTCAGGCAAGAGTCCCAGAGACTCCTTGACACTCCATTATACAGTTACATAATATAACCATTAATATTGCATATGGAGATGTGCATGCACAGCTACTGCACATTGGGACTATAGACTCCGTTCACTGAAGAGACACCAACATAGCAGTTATTTATTATTTATTGAGTGCTAACAATACATTGAAGAAAAGGGAACAAGCTCTGAGCATTAAGGACCAATATGTGGCTGCTCTTCAGCTGTTACCTCAAGAATAAAAAGGGCCTAAGATTAATCTTCTCCAGAATAGCATCAAAGGAGCAACATGTTCTTGATAATGTTGTGTAAGTACTGCAGATGTGTGTTGGCCAGTGTCAAAAGCTCTCAGTGCACTCAAATGGGGATGAACTCTAGAGCCTGAGATGCATCCCAGAATTTTTTTTCCATAGCATGGAGATAGGCACTGGTCAGAGCCTGGAATACTCTTTACACACATAATACATGGAATTGCCTTTCCAGAGGTTGCTGCTATGAGTTTGGAGAAAGATGAGTGAGCCTGAATGAGACATCAAGAAGCCATCTGTGAGAGCATGGTTGAAATGCTACAAGCATCCCTATAAATATCTCTTGGTAAAGAACTAGTTCTGTTTTAATGATACAGTCTTTTTATGTAACTAGTTACTAGGCAGCCTATGAAACAGTTTCTCTGGCAGTACCCCACGGTATGCATTAGGCAGCCTGTCTCCCTCGAGCTGCTGTTCTGGGGGCATGCCTAGCAACAACCTACAGGATCCCGTTCCAGACAAGCCTACCCCTGCCACATATCATCACCAATCTGCCTCACTGCCAGACTAGGGTGTCATATTCACAGCTGTGCTGGTTTGGGAAGAGACAGCAAGCACACACCTCCAGGAGGAGCTCTGGACAAGAGCATTTGGCTGAGCGGCAGCAGCTCTGAATGACGGCAGCATGGGAGCAAAGGTGAACTTCACACTTGGCGGCTGTAGGCTGAATATCCTCACTTAGCACAGTCGATGCAAACCTGCTCTCAGATCCCATTTGGATCAAAACTCACTCAATTTACACCTCCCCTCAACATGAGACAATTGCATTCATGTTTCTAGGGCAGGGTTTTCATAGAATCGTTAAGGTTGGAAGAGACCTTTAAGAACATTAAGCCCAACCATCAGGAGGTGGGCTTAACCCCATTTAGGGGTTATGACTGTAACTGCTAAACCACCAACTCTTAGCTCCTGTAAAAGGGGTAGGAATTGGGCAGCAAGACCATGGCCATAACAGAAGAATGTTTTTACAAAAAAGTAGTCACTGCTCTGCATCGGGCCTAGAAATGAATTCTATGGGCAATTTCTAGGCAAATCTACTGACTCAGGTACTTCAGATGCACAAGGAGACCTCCTCTCAGGATGTGACATCAGCAATGAGCTCTGGGAAACTTTGAACAACTTTCAGTGTAAAAAGATGCCTAGATTTTAATCACTTCCAATTTACTTAGAAACAGAAGAGGAAGTACTTGTGCTCATAGCTTGAATATGACTTCAAGGGATTTAGTTAATACTGCATTTCTGTCACAGCCAGAATAATTAACTCAAATATCCTTAGTTCTGAAATGGAGCTCCTGATTCTCACTATTTTGCTACTTCTATTATCCACAGTTGTCATTTGTGTGTCTGTCTTCTGGTATTTTTGGTGAAAGACTGTGTTACACAAGTTCCAAGCAGATCTAAGATGGTACCGTATCATTACTAGCTGTCTGTTTCATTACAGGTTTCTCTGTAACGTAGGATTTATCTAGAAATGCAAATGGCATATTCTACTTTGTTTGTCTCTTTCCATTTATGGTTGAAGTTCACCTATACCAAGGAAAAAATACTTACCAATAAATCAGGAGATGAAAGATATGCTCTAAACTTAAAAAGAAAAAGATCTACTAAAGTTCAAATAAAGTTCACTAGAACTATCAGTAGCACTTGTGCTCCCCAGTGCTGTAAAAATGTAGTGGCTTGTGAGAAAGTAAACAGAGAATGTGTTTGGGGAACACTGAATTAGTCAAGGAAAAAGGAAATAAGGTCACTGTGCTGTGAAGAAATTCTTCACGGTAAGAAACCATCTTTATGTGCCACATCTATATAGTCTTCATAGAGGTAATGGAGAATAGAGAAGATTATGACATTTTAATGAAAAGAGAGAAAGAAAAACAAAGAATGATGGTACTTTACTCTGAGTAACTAACATTTCCATCTCCCATTTGTATCATATCTATCTATTTATCATCAATATCTATTTGTAAGGAGGACGAATGCACTGCATGGATATAAAGCAGGAGAGCTTCGAGTATGTGGGCTAAAGAGTATTTATATACACTTTGATCAATTTTCTAAGGTGAACCAGCTGAGGAATTCCTGGAAGGCCCAGATTTCCTGCCCGGGTTAATAATCAACACATGGAAATACACGAATTGTTCTGGGCATGGCAGGAGCTGCCTGGGGAAGACTTTGGGACAGTCCAAAATTCCCACTGAGATAGTTCCTGTACTAATTAGTCAAACAGCTGTGAAGGTGGCTAAGAATTCATTCAACCACTTTATCTCATGTTAGTCCATTGTTTAAATTATCCACGATTTTGTCTCTGCAGGTGGCTGGATTGAGAGCTGCTGCAGCACCCAGTGGTGGTAGATTGGTGAGCACAAAGGCACGGCCCTGATACCTAGCTACACAAGAACTGCAGTTGCTGTGCAAAGTTCAGGAGTTTCAGACTTACTACTCACATTTCATGGCTCTTGTTCCTGCTGAATGTCATTGGGGTGAGGAAAAAATTTAAAGTTAATTTTTATAGTAATTGATACTCTACTTATGAAAACTGCTGTTAGTGAAGATCTTCCTTCTGATTTTTATCTGTGTTCCAGCTACCTCTCAGTTCCAGGCACATGCACAGAGACAGGTGCTTTTTCAAACACTACTCAGGCTTCCACAGATAAAAAAGTGTCCATTCTTACATCAGAACGAATTCTTACATGATCTAAAGCTGACAAAAATCGTCAGAGAAAAATACTGTAATAACCTGAACCATATCCATGGTGGAAATACTGAAATGTATATTCAGAACAATCTTTGGAGGAACAGAGTTCATCAAGTTATTCCATATATTCACACTATTATTACTCTTTCTCCCAGAGGATTTCTCTTACATTTTAAGCTTGGTGCTGCAGTAACTAAAAGTCTCTTTTCTCTGACATGCATATTAGTTTTGATCCCAGGTGTAAGGACAGAGGACAGACAGAGCAGTGGGAAGCTAACTCTGTGAACAGCAAAGGCATTCTTTGAATAACTGACAGAATAGAGATGAGTCTGGTATGTAATGTAACCTGAATATCAAACCAAACTACAGAATATCAAAGAACTCGTCTGCAGATAGGACTGATGAAACAGAAAAAATTGTACACTAATGTCTATACCTTTTTCATGTAAAATGCTAGGGAGTTTGTTCTCAGCCAAATATGTGATGTTTCCACATTGCTTTTCTCTTACAAAAAAAATTGTAAAATGAAAACATAGGAATGATGATCCTTTCAGGCTTTATATCTGACAGAGAAATACATGAGGGGCATTTCTCTCCAACAGGAGAGAGAGCTTATCTCTATATACATAACAGGAAAAAGGAACAGAAGAAACACAGCACACACTGATGGTAAAGATGCTGGGGGAGAATTACTATTTAAGATAACTTGGATGCAGATCATACAGATAAAGACAGCATTTAGCGTATTTTCAAAAGCAAAGTGTGAAATCAATGACATGTAAAATGAGCAAGAATAAGTTGCTATCAGCTGAGAGACATATGAGAGAAGAACAGTTGTAAATCACCCTGATGAGAGAAGGGAACTGCACACTTGGCTGCTTTTGCTACCTGAAAATTCATGAGTGCCACTAACTGGTGAACTTTAGTAATGAACTCAGATGCTCTTTCCCTCTGAAGCCCAGGGCATTTACTCTCTTTGCCACTTCCTTGAAATAACCTTCCACCTCACAAGTGTATTAATCCACAGGCAACAAGGTCCCTGTAACATCTGCCAGGCTGTCAGTGATCGCTAACAGACAGCAACATCTATGTCAAAAGTAAATGAAATATGGGGGAAAACATCACCAGCAGACTGGAAGCAGTGCAATATATACCAACACAGTATTTTCCCCAGTGACTTCCACATATGTCGCATAAATGTTTTGTTTCTTCATTCTTTGCTGACCTTCTGATGGGTGTATCATTTGTGATGATATTGAGAGCTAAATTGTGCTCTCCTGTCTTGAAATTAAATAAAATTAGTTTTTAAAAAACTGTAGAACAGTTAGAACAACATAAGGTGACAATCTTATTACCATGAAAGATGAAAGCTAAGAATTAGAGAAACTATATCCCTCTCTTTCTTAGATTACTCATTATCTGAAGATTAACATTAGAAGGACCTGGAAGCCTGTCAAACACCAAATCAAAAGCTCCCACAGGAGTTCAGACAGTAAAAAGTGTTATCAGCAAGAAGAGGATTCATGGGATTACGTTTGTAGCGACAGGATTAAGTTTTGCCCAACAAGCTGCAGTATCAGAAATAACAAGGTCATTTTTCTGCTAAGAAGATGAGGGAAGAATGCACTTGTTTTGCAAGCAGGCAAATTAATGTGGGATTAACCAATGAAAGAGTTCCATAAAATTACTCCAGTTGTGAAATCAAGGCGAATCTTAATCCTATAGTTTTGTACTTAAAAAGGAGCCCACTGGAGTGAAAGAGCAAAATTCTGGTGCTGACATAAAATTCCATCTACCACGGATGTGACAGCAACTCTCTACCATAATAACAGGAAGCCCTTGCCACTCAGAAGGCATCTACACAGACACCCTCCCACACAGCCAGCTGACTGTGGGAATCTCTGCAGAAATTCACTAGAATAGTTAGTGCAGTGTAACTGTCTGGAATAATATAGATCTTGGAATAGCTTTTTGTCTTCATTTTGCTCTCTGATTTAGAATCAAAATATTCAAATATGTGGAAAGTCATGTCTTAGTCTGCAGCTTGCTCTCCAGTCAGGAGAGGATTTACAAGGCAAGGCCACATCAGCTGCTGTTCTCTGTGTACTACCAGTGGCCGGGGAGAGATGAATGACACCACCCATGCAATGGGGTTGCAATATTGCACTTGCTTTAAACCCAATGGAACCAAGTCTTCAATCCTAAAAGCTCTGAACAAATAATTCAGAAATGAAACATGCAAATTTAAAGAGATTTGTTTAAATTAGAAACTGGTGACACTGGAATTACTGCTGCCAAGAGCCCCTCACAGGCACGGCTGGAGGCGGTGGGCGAGACAAGCTTGATTAATGTATCCATGGTTGTACCTACATAGGATAAGCATCTTTTGTCCCACAGTTCATTGCCTCACTCAATGCTCAGCTGAGTGTTTAGAGTCACTGAAGTACTTTCTGGCCAGACACACTTTCTGTGTTCTCTCTCCAGTTTGGGTATTCCTCATCTCAGCTCTGGGAGTGATCAGCCACAGGCACTGTCCAGCAATGGATGTGGAGCTGGCCCACTGTGAGTAACGGACATTGACCGGTCATCATCCCGAATCAGATATCAGACAGCTGCTGATAAAACTTATCCAGTTGATTATTGTACTTTTTCTGTGTCTCATTAACAGTATTATTGGAACAAAACTATAGCAGAGTGAGACCATACTGTGGTTTCCTTAAATTTATTCAGTATTGACATTTCTGTTCTGATTTTTAAAATACTCTTAATTGCCAAATATTCACATTTTGAGTAATGTTGATTAGTTATGAGTAGACATAAACATCACACAATAATTTTTTGTTGCAAGGATCAATTCCACCTTGTATTAATTAAAAGTTAGCTCTCATGTCAGCCTGTGAAATTTACTATTTCTAATATTTTTTGCAAAAAAAGTTAATTGCACTAGTGTTCACCAGAAGTGCAAAGAAGAAGCATAGAGTATATCACATGTATAAAAAAACTAGTTTGTATTTAAGAATAGCTGCATTTTAAGTTGTCTTGAACAGCTGATCTGCATAATTTCTGACGGTGGTTTTTGGGGAGCTGGGCTGAATACACTGTAATGGTTTTCTTCCCAGCCTTTAGCTGCTGCTTTTCTTTCAATTGTATCCTAAAATACATTAAGTACTTTCCTCATGTGACTATCTAAGTAAATTCTGTATTGCCAAAAAGATGTGATACAACTACAGATGGGAACAGGTACCATTCTTCTTTTTCAAGATCAAAGTGGTGCACAATGTCAGCAGTAGGAGAGTCTCTATGATAATGCTGCATAATCATTTATCAACTATTTCCCATTTAGAAAAATTTGATGGAGGCTGGCATGTATAAATCTCTATATGCTATCTCTTCAGATGCCACTTTTTTGTTCTATTTTCTTCAGGCCAAATAGCCTTAGACTCAGCTAATCTAAGACTAAAACCTGGCATTATTTCTGCTGAAATAAAATTCACTGAGAGTTCTCAGCTTCTGCATAAGACCTAATTTGTGCCTATTAATGTGTGCAAAAAGTCACAATTAAACTTCAAAGAACTCAGTCATGATAATCATCTTTATACTTCATTAAAACTTCCTCCTAATCTCTGTTCATAAAAAAAAAAACAAAAACGAAAGGAAAACTACCAAGTCACAGTAAATAATTTACACAAAAAAAGAAAGAATGCAATTTTTTTTTCATCAGGGAGGTTAAAGTATAGACCTGTAAGTGAAGGTATATGAGTTGATGAGCTGTGTTCTGGGCCTGCCTGAATACCAAAACACTGCCTGCACTGGCCACCACATACGCTGAATCATTCAGACCCCTCAAATAAATTTACAGATTTCAAAATAAAAGTGAAAGAGGGCCTCTATGTAGTCTTTACATTTTTTGCTGACAAATTATGTACTTTATGTGCAACTAGAATACATCAGTAAGGGTGGGTGTGAACTGCTGGATTTTCTCTCTACTATCTAAAAGCATTTTTACAGGAGTATACAGCCATACTATAACTTCAGGCCAAGTAAACAGAAAATACAACCTCAATATGTGTTTGTGCTTTGGATCTAACCATGAAAGACTCATTGTCTAAATATGTCATTGCAGCCACTGATTCAGAAGAAGAATACTTCCATCTGGCAACAGATGGTCAAGAGGGATCTTATTTGCAGGAGAGTCTTCTTCTAAAAGAACTAGTCTTCACAATCTGTATAATCAGATAAGTGGGTTCTTTCTAGTATTACTGCCATGAGAAACTGCACCAGAACTTTATCTCACAAGTTCAATCAACTTTGTATACACCTACACCCCTGATTAATTAAGCATCCTTCTATGTATCACAGCCACTTCTGCATTTCACTGCTAATTTTCTCATTGATAACATGCATTTTATATATGTAACAGCTGTACAGTTTTCCTAACATGTTAGTCGGTGCTATCTATCATTCAATATGCTGTGATGAGCTTAGCAGCAGCTGTCTTTATTGAATGAGGGATGCTTGCAGCTTCCTACTAGCATTTGCCAAGGATTTGCAAAGCCATCACCTCAGACTGAATCTATTGCATTGTTTCACATGTTTTCAGTCACTCATTCACAAGAGACAGTGTCTGTGTGAGTGACAGATGGCTGCTAACCAAGTTGGTCTATCCTATTTCCTCCCTCACCATACCAGATATGTGGTGCCCATCACTGACTTTCTTCTCCAAAGGTTTGTGGAAGAATATTCCAAAGCTCAACACACCCTAAGTAAATTCAATATTTACACTTCACAAAAATCCAACAGATTCTGTTTCATGGTAACTAGAAAAAAAGAAAAAAGCTTACTTTCACTAAATTACTTGTTCTTTGGGAGTCGTTCACTCAGCTCTGCAGAAAAGGGCTTAAACATCAGTTCTACTGGAGAGTTATGAGTCATCAGATAAGAGAAATCAGCTCTCCCATTTTTATGAGATATGGTAAACAAGAAAAGCACTGCAGAATTAATTCAGTGCTTGCTTTGGTCACAGAATCTGAAGTGGCTGTTGCCATGGGTACATAGAATCAAGTATTTAAAGGGGACTTGAGGACATGAAGGAGGAGAAATGACAACACATCATGGAAGATTCAAGAACTGTAGATGCCTGAAGGAAATGATTATCTGAAACACAGAGACACAGAAAAGAAAAGTAGCCATTCATGCAATGAATACAAGGTAAGAAAAAAGACAGCTAACTGTACTATCAAAGTGGAGGAATAAAAAGCAGAAACTGGCAGGCACACCAAGAGGGAAAGAGGAGCAGCTGGGTCCATAAGAAGAGAAAGGGGCAATGAAAATAAGCAGGATCATGAGGACAATGAATTGCATTGTACAGAAAATCATAACAGTCATGAGAAAAGGACAAAAATAAGGGATAAAGAAACAGCAGATAGAGGATAAGATGTGAAGCAGATTTACAACACGAAAACCAGGTATGTAGGAATGATCGAGGGTTTTCATTGAAGAGTCTATGAGCAAGTCATCAAAGCTGATCTGGAGGAAAGCAAAGATGGTGTGGCAGGAGCAAGAATACTTGTCCTGAGCTACAAAAAGTTCTCATGGGAGAACAGAAGCATTCATTAATCCTACTTAATGCTGATAAATGTCACTGCAAAGTTTCATCAAGAACAGGATCAAAGAGCTGCCAGCTGGGAAACACTGACTCCTCTGGTCTTTAATGGAATTCTTCCAAACCCAGGAGAACGAACATATATGAAATACAGGATTAAACAAACTGCAAGGTGACACAATGTCTAATCTTAGAAGGAAGGGTTTAGGTTGCTTGGCCACTCAAAAGAGGACTTTTTTCTGATAAGACATTTTAAGGAACGGATTGTAAGAAGACACAAAAGATAATATTAAGTAGTATCATCAAGTGCATCAGTGACATAGCTGCTAAAATCTGACTTTTAAGATAAAGTAGTTAAAAAAACCCCAACAGCAAGCAACATCTAAAAAGTATTGGCATTAAGGAAAAGAATTTCTAGAGGGAAAGCTTGTTGAAATAGCAGTTGTGATGAGGATACCAGCATCAAAAAGAACTTGCTAGCCAAAAAAGGGATGTAAATCTAATAAAGTGAAACTACATTTCACAGTTAAAGATGTGACAGATTCTAAAGAAATAAGAAGGGCTACTGTGGATGAAGCAGAATCTAGGTGGGCCAAATCAGCGTGTAAAAGCAGTTCTAGTGAGTAATGGCAAAATCGTGTGATCACCACAACTGCCTGTTGGGTCTTTGCTGTGAGATCAGAAAATGTCCATGTAGGTGTTCTTACTTCAAGGTACTTACTAGAAAATGTAAGGCTTGTAGGCAGCTAACAAAGACTACTGGGACAATGGCAGTACTTGAAAATGTGCAATGACATAACTTCATTTGAACAAACCACTGAAAGCTTTAGCATGCTCTGGAAGAACAACTGTGTGGGCAAAGAGGGACGCAGCCTAAAATGACTTCTACACAATTAAGCATACAGCTCAAAATTTCACACACACTGTGTTGGAAACTGACCTCTTAAAAAGTTTTTGTCTATGGATATAGCCACGATCCATCTTCAGTTTAGCCACAGCTATATCTCTACTAGGCTTCTAGCCAACTTCCCTAAACAAAATAAATAAATGCTAAATGCCACACAGTAGAAAAGAGTGTACATGCACCTCACTGTCACAGTCACCAGTTTTTTCTGGTTTTGTTTTAACTAGCATTAATATAGTGTCTGTTCCTGAGGTCCTGATGCTATTGCAATAAAAACAGTACAAGACACAGACGGAAAGACAAATTAACATCTTTCTGCACATCTTTTAAAAGAATGTATTATGAATAGACATTTATCAAGGTAAGCAGCACTAGTAATAATAGAACAGGCGGTTACTACCTCACCGAAATCTGACACTGACATTTGAAGGACAACCAGAACTGTGATATTTGAAAGATTCTGGAAGAGAACTTAATGGTTCCTGATAAGGACATTTTTTAATTTCTTTTTGTCATTCTTAGAAAGAAAGGACTAACAACCTTGCTTTTACTGTTGAAATGAATTGGACTTTTGGCCTTAATGTGCAGAAAGACAGATCTCAAGATATTGCTATTTTCTGAACAAGTTTTTGGCCTTACTTTGGGGATATCACTTTGCATACTTTTGTGCATAACTTCAAATACTTGGTGATGCAATTACTTGAGATGTAATTCATACTTTTTAAAAACGGTCTTTGGAATTGTTTACATTGGTGGCCATCCAGACTTACTAGTTAGTGAAGTGCTAGCTTCAGCTGTCTTGAAAACCTGCTTGTTACTCATAGATACAGAGAATTTTAAAACAGATTTTCAAGTTGTTCAAAATGAGATTTTAAGTGACAATGGATTGGTCTCCTGGCACTTCAAATTGGTACATCAGAAAAATTTTGCAGAGTATACAGCAGTTAGGAATGGACATGATGGATTAAAAAAGACAGGGAATAAGCACTGCTGACACCACAGGTCCACCAGGTGAGCCTGTCTCCAGGTGGTCTTACACCAGCTAGTTTCTCACCAGTCTCACCAGTCAATCTCTACCAAGAATTCTCTCCATTTCAGGTTGAATAATTGCTTTGTTCAAACTATCCAAAGATACACAAATACGTAATTGATGATTTCCAAGAATAATGAGTTTTTCTAAGTATTTCTAATGTACATAAAGGAAACCTCAGAGTAGATAGGTAGTAGAAAGGTAGTAGGAAGATGAAGGTCATAATTCCTGTAAGAAGATCCCTTTGTGTTTGGATTTGATGAATGGTACACCACCAGTGACACATATTAGGAAATATCTCTAGTAGAAAAAAATTGCATTGTCATTATTGATAATAAAATATATTGCCAAGGTTGTTTCCTTTCCAACATAATAGACTGTGTATCCTGGGGGAGGGGCTGGGCAAGAGGAACTTGAAAACAAATTCTGTAAAATTTTACAGCCATACTTTCCAAGTAGGCATTTCTACAGGGAATGACACCTGGTTTAGAACCCCATATTCCTGTATTTCACACATACTTAGCACCCCTCAGTTTCATTATTGAAAGTCTTTTCCCAGGAAGCTAAGGCATGTGGCTTGAGAAAGATTTCACACAGAAGATCAAGATCTTTCAGCAATAGCTACCTAAGTGTAAATTTGAAAAAGAAGCTAGTACTTGTGTCCTTTGTACTTCTATTCATTGCTGTTATCTGCATCTGTATCTCTTGATGTTCCTAATGCCTTTTGTTTCCTTCTGTGTCTGGACCATGACAAAGGTGCATCTGTTTCTCAGAGGTCTCAGCTCTGGGCATACAAACTGCTTTGTTCTTCCATCACATAGGCCAAAGGTCACATGCTAATTTTCCATTGAGAATTCAGTCATCGCTGGGATGATGTGCTTTAGTTATGTCACTTTATTGACTGTTATTTTAGTTAGGAAAAAAATATTTCTGTAAGCACTTTAAGCTCTTCCTTTTTAAATTGTCTTATTAGATCCCATTCTGGGTGTCTAGCTTGGAGTGAGGGACTACGTTAGACAGAAGGGCATTATAGCCATCTAGCAACACATCAATATAAATCAGGGACTTCAGCAGAAATGCCTTGGTCACTGGAGCATTTACTGGATTTGCTGTTTCCTTTTCTATTTTCAGAGAAAAAGGCTTTATGAAAGGGAATTTTGGTGGCTGGAGAATCTGGAGAATGAAATATGCTTTACCATTCTTTTCTGATAAATATTACTGAACACCTATTTAGTATTCTACATTTTTATAAACCTAATATTCTGAACCAAATCCTAATACTTCAGATATTTATCTAACTGCCTTCAGTGGAACATTTTGTATAAAGGAAGCAAGTATTGTGTGGATCAACATTTGCAACGTTTCCTTCAATTTTAGCTGTCAATAGCAATTTAAAAACATTGGAAGCACTATGTAAGAAAAGACCAAAGACCTACCTAGCTCTAGATCTTTTCTGAACAACCATTGCTGCTCCAGAAAACATTTAACTCCAATAACGTATTGTTAGTAGAAGGATGAACCTCTTCCTATTCTGAATAGCTGATCATTTTATGCCCCAAGGCTTAAACATTCTTGGTGCTACAGTGCATTCAAATGTATGTAAAGTTCAGTATGAAAAAGCATCATGTACAGAATTGAACAGCTCTACTGCAGAAAGTATCTTCCGTCAAAATCTAAAAATCATTTGTGAGTTTGCAACTGTATATTAGAAGAAAAACCTACTTGAAGAAAATATGCAAATATAGATTAAAAAAAAAAATCCGATATATTGCCTTCCAGTACACTTTATTCCCTGCTCACGAAGCCCTCGACATCAGCAAAAACATTACTGTTTACATCCTGCAAGCTTTGCACAGATTCATCCTGTTAGATGAACACCCTTAGAAATCAGACTCCATTTTTCCAGGGAATTTGTATCCAGTTTTGCTACAGCTGTGTGATGCTTTGGCTCCTTATTTACATACCAATCCATCACTCACTGCATACAAAAAGCATTTTGTAAGCCACACAAATACACATGTACCAGACTTCAGAAAAGGTAAAGTCTGTTGTATGTCCTACACTCTAAAGATTTCTGAAGACACAGCAAGGCTGCATTTCAACCTCTGCTCTGCAGAGCAATCTTTAGCTATAATTAGTCTTCCTAAATACTAATCAGCATTTCTTCTATGTGAGTTCTTGTAATATATTCAATTCCCCAATGCATTAAAAAAACATTCATTGCATATTTCAATCTCTCGTTCATTTCTTCCAGAGGATAGATAATTTTAGATAATTAAAAATATTAAAAATTATTGCCATCCTTAGCAACATCAGTTACTCGTTATGCCTGTTAAATCAACATTAATAGAACCAGGTACAAAGTAACATGAGTCTTTAGGAAGTATCCATATGCATTAGGCATTTATGTAAACAAACTACCTTACGTGCTTTTAACGAAATTAAATGCTTCTGTTGAAGGAAAATAAGGTGCCCAAAGTATTTTAAAAAGGCAATGGAAGGAAAAGGCAGGGCATGGCAGAGCACTGGACTGGGTAGAGCTAGGACGATGGGCAGCACGGCGAGAGGCTGCTCTCAGTGGCTGGCTGCCTGCACGCAGATGCTGCCAAAAGTAAGAGGAACAATGGGATAAACACGGAAGGCTCTAATAGCATGTGACTGCTTCTACACTGCATGAACTTACTGAGAAAAAAAAAAAAAAGCCATATATTTGAGGCTTTTTTTTGACTGAGCAACTTTGATGCATAGTCACTACCGAATGCACTGTGTCGATGCAACGGAAAATCCCAACAGGAATTGCTGGTGCCAACTGAAACAGGATTATGCACACGACTGACAGTCCCTCACAGCCAAGTAAGGAGCAAGGCAAATCACTGTGGATTGAGTTTTATAAATCAATTATGCTCAAAAGACAACAGACTTCTACCTCCCGTAGCAGAATTCCTGTTTGACTGCCCAGATTCCAGGGCTAGCAGTGGATGTGGGCCTTGGTGCCACTCTTGTTGTGTCCCAGGCCCTGCCACCACCGCCCATGCTCGTCCCCCGCAGCCCCAGCCCGGGCCCATCGCGCTTCGGGCAGCGCTGGCCGGGCCCCCTTTCCTCACCCTCGCCAGCAGTCCGCACCGCACACGGATCCCCCGAACAACAGTCGGGAAGCTGCATAAAAATACTAATGGCAAATTCTGGCCCCATGAAAGGCCATGAAGAGGACAAGGAGCGCGGGGGAGCGGAGGCAGCGCGGTGTGCCCGGAGCGCGGCGCTCGGCAGAGGGCTCCAGCCCCGCGCAGCAGCGCCCGCAGCCGCACACGCTCCCGGGGAACAGCGCCGGGGCTGGCCCGGCGCGGCAAACAGAAACCTGCCTGGACATCGGGGTTAACCTATCTGTTGACTCGAAAGAATAAATAAGCTGCGTGCTTTCTCTTCATACAACTGTATGGAGATCAAATGTTTTCCTAGCAGAAAAAAAAACCAAAAAAACTATGGTGCTCCTGACTGAGGAGCTGCAGAGACTGAAATAAAATGGCTCATGTCCTTTTTGTTTCTGTGCGATATCCACCACACAGATAAAAGCAGACAGCAGAGCAGGAAGCATGCTTGGATTCATGTGCCGTGCACTCTGCATTAGTGACATATCGTAACTCGTTCTGCTTGAGTGAACACAGTGAAATACTTGTCCTCTCTCTTATTAAAGATGCTCTTAAAAAACATGCCTGGATGTCAGTCTCTGCTTCCATCTTCTCCTTTACTGAGTGCTTTCTAGGCTATAGAAAAACTGTGAAGGAGCCAAATGCAGACAAAAATGAGCCTTAGTACCAAAGAGCAGTACTATCTTTCTGGTTGTTGATAATATCACCTCAAAAACATTTGAAACAGCTACTTAATTGAGCCTAACATGAAATACAGAAGCAATCTGACTGGCCTGATTTTGAGTGTGTGCTGGGATTACTCCCTTCACTGCAGTACAGTTGCTTCTGAAGTGTGCCACTGCAAGTAGATCAGCTCCATTCTAAATTAAACACTCTTCACAAGCATATTCAGCCTATACCCCACCCTCTATATTGTGCCTTGCAATATATGTTCTCTAGAGGGTAACACAAACAATTATTATTTCTTTTTTATTACAGTCGTTGTTCGATTTAAAAAAAAAAAAGAGCAAGGTTTCTTTGTGCTTAGTACTGTATGTTTATCCAGTTAGTGGTACATCCATTGATTAGTTTTGGGTCCTTAATTGTCCAGTAGAGGCTAATTGTACAATAGAGGACAAATGTACATCCTTTCCCTCACTTCCCCTTATACACTAACATTTTTATTCTTAGGCTAATTGCAAGTGCATGAATATGAATATGGATTGACACACATGAAACTGGGCAAAGTTACAAAGGAGTGTGAAGTGTGCACATACGTGGGCAACCTTCACATGCAGTATGCACAACTGAGATGCAGCAGTTACAGAGGCAGACATCACTTTATCTGAACTGAAAGCTGTCTGTAGCTGTAATTGTAAAGAAGACCCCAAGGACTCTGATGATATGTTGATCCCCCATGAGAAAATGTCATTGAATTTAGTGTATACTAACACATTTTGTACAGTTTTGTAGTATTTACTCCAGAACACCAATGATATTCCTACTGAATTTCACGTATTTTTGCTTTTCTTTAAGATCTTTATGCTATTTCTGTATGATATTGTTCACTTGAAAAATAAACATTTTCGGCTTTATCCAAATTTAGAGAATTTTGCATATGGCATATCTTATATTCTTAATACTTTTCTTCTTCAGTATTTATTGCAAAAAACCAAACCTCCACCCTTCAACAGAAATTCTAGCAAGGCTCAAATCACACTGAGAAACTCTCAATTTACGACTCATACTGTGAAGATAAAAGATTTTCTCTAGCAGAGATATTGTCCAAAACAGGGAGATTTTACTCCTCATGATGTTCAGTGACACATGTGGCAAATTCATTTGTTCAGAAGGTAAAACATCTGAAGGGAAGGAGAATTGCTCTAATGTCCCCTGTAACATGACAGACCACTGGTGCAGAGTTCTGCTGGTGCTCTGAAGCACCAGCTTGTACGCAGAAGATGCCCCGATGGCACAACTGTAACAGCAGGCAAACGATTCCAAGCAGGCTACAAACAGCAGGCTTTCCCATGGCAGCATCCAGGGAATGTTTCCATGGAAGGCCTGGGATGGCTACCACCCTTTCTCTTTGGCCTACACACAGGAGAGAATTGCATATTTATTTTCCTGCTGAATTTGAAAGGTTAGAATGAGGTAAATGCAGCATTGGAGCAGAAGTGAATTTAAGGGAATGCTGGAGTTTTTGCATATTTCTAACCTAGCATAAACAGGTGTTCTTCACTCTTTTGCCTGAAAGTTCAATCTATTTCAAGAAATCTATTTAAATTAAGCAGGAAGATTTGAAACATGCCATTCTTAAAATGTGTGTCCCTATTCTCTGACTGTTTTTTGTTAATAGAGGTATCTGAAGTAGGCCATGAAAACAGTTTATATTTATATTTATATTTATATTTATATTTATATTTATATTTATATTTATATTTATATTTATATTTACATGCACAAATTAGACTTCGAGTGAATATAGCCATAAAAGCTTTTCACAAGGTAGTACATTAGTACATTCAGGACTTAAGACTACCATATATTAAAATATCATAGCACCGTAAAAAGGAGTATGTAATCTCAGTAAAAATGTCTATTTTAATTACACCAGTAGCAATTTGAAATAGCAAATTAGCATTTTAGAGTTCATTTTAGAGCTAAGGATGAGAGGTGCTAAAAGCACACAGTGCCATATCATGCAGATTTTCCTCTTTGGTTAGCTTTGCTTCTGTGGTAATGGGAGTCAAATTTTTCTTCTCCTTTTTAAATAGAAAACTATCAGGACCAAGTCAGTAATTTTCAAGGGGTCCATTATCCTATTACAGAGAAAGAAATGTAACAGTGTATTAGATATTTCAGAGCAAATGTAGCTCTGCACTGAACCTGCATCACACAATGCGGTCTGAACCTGGGAGTTTAACGTCAGAGTGCAGCTAAAAGGACTGGCTCTTACCAAGAAAGGACAAGAAGTTTAACCCCAACAGATTTATCACATCTTTTATCCCTGAGAAGTCTGTGGGCAACAAAAGTGTCCTTTTCGGAGCAAGGAAAAAGCAGGTCTCTGCACTGAGCTGAATGTACCAGTTGCCATGGTGGGGCAAAGGGCCATGGAATCAGTGCTGCCTGGTGTGCTTTCACAACTGCAGTGCAGATAAACCTTTACACAAACACAAGCTGCTGTAACAAGGAGGACTCTACTCTGTGAAATACGAGTTTGTGATTTCATACTTCCTATGAAATGTCATATGTGTGCGTTTCTTTCACAAACATAATATGACATGACATTAATTGAAGATACATTCTAAAGACTGCAACTCTCAGTGGATCTTAGTTCAATGCTATATATGTGGGACGCATTATTTTCAAATTTACCCTGACACTCTAAGAGACAGATTTTCCCTGGCATAACCTCGGGGATAAAATACATGCCAAGGCCTGGGTTTTTCCAAATTCAGTTATTTAACTGAAGTACCTCAGCTAAGAGGTTCCAACTATAACTTGTTGACTACAAAAGTCAACAGAACTCAGGGAGTATATTTGGTCCTCCTAAAACCTGAACTGATTTCTGGAGATGCCTTTGTCTCAAAGAACACACCCACTCTTTCCATTGACTATATGGAAAACTTGGGCACCGAGTACCTAAACTTTGGCAGAATTAATCTGTGCCCAGATATCTGGCCCAGATGTCAGTGGCTTCCATGTGACATGGAAGAATACAGCACTAAGGGAGAGCAATGTTGGACAAAGCACAGTAGAACAAAACAGCGCTCATGAGACATCCAAGAATTTTGCAGTACCCATCTCACTGGGGAGGTGGCAAAATTACCCCTCTATTCTTCTGTGAAAGATGTTTAATACAGCTTTACCATGAGTCCCTTTTTCCTTACACAGCTATTTTCATTAAACACAGATCACTGCACTGCTGGGCTGATAGCATTATAAAAATATCAATTGACCATCAAACACTCCATAATGACCAGTTTTCTTTCCAGCATTAATAGGCTTTATATAAATGATAAAATGGAGTTATTATCCAGGCAACCTTATGTATTTTCACCACAGCACATTTTGCATTATAGACGCCAAGACAGTCTTGCCTTTTCAAGTAGGAGGGGGAAAACCCTGACAGAGAAAGATGAAGACAGCTTTATATATTTCAAAGTAAATATTCCCTTTGATGCTGCATCTTCAGAGCAACTGTCCCCATTTCCCCAGATCTCATGTTTGGGGCTAGCACACAGGACATTCAGAGAAATATGACCTTATAGGGTCCTTTGTCTAGTTCAAATTTTAAAATTAATATGACCTAAACTATACAGTAAATAAATGTCTGAAACACACATTGTAAGGGAATGAGTATTTTGTTCTTACAAAGTGTTCCAAATGGTCTTCTGTATTATAATAAGTCAGCTCCTTTACTCAGTGGAGCTCTACAAATTTGCTGAACTGGTAACCTTTTCTTTCTCTAATGTATAGTCTGAAGAGACATAAAAACAAAGCACTAGACTATGTTTCCAAATCCTACGGGAAATGAAAGAAGCTGCTCTGAAATCCCAGGAAGCAATATTTGGTTCTAGTGGTTTTTGCACACAAGGTGGCTATGTTTTCAGCAGTTCCTGCCAGGAAGGTATTTTGAAAGATTCATTAGATGCATTGATTTCAGTCTTCAGGCTTAAAATAAAAATGAAGGCAGAATCAGGCTATTTTCTGGTTCAAAATGCAGCTGTTCTCCCCCGATGGCATAACTAATTCATTTAATAATACTCAAAGCATTCTAAACCAAGATAGTCTAGCAATTTCCAGTTGTCCATTATTTTTTTAGTTTCCCCTCATAATCAGACTCGATTGAGAGAAAATGGGAGGAAAAAATACATACATTATGCACGTGTAGTCTGATCTGTGATGACATTTCCCTTCATTCAAGCAGAGACAGAATAATTTTCTCCTGGCTATGCCTTCTTGAGTCTTTCTTTCTGCTTAAAAAGATATGTTTTATTGTAATGATCCAACATTATATGGTACTGAAATGATGTGAGCAATACAGTGGGGCAGGAAATATCAATACCATTATAGCAAAGTTTGATGCTTTGAAAGCTGAATCCAAATTTCAGAAAAGAACATTCAAAAGATCTCTTAAAAAAAAATCGCAGGCAATTCTAGACAAAACTGCTCTGTATGTCCAACAAAAAAATATGAGCTTTATGGATGTATGATTTAACTTTTTTCTCCCATTTACCCTTTTTTCAGCCTAAAAAGGGGGCCATAAATTCATTTCAGTAAGCTGTTTCTTTAGAAAGACAGAGGACTGCAGTTCCTCATGAAAGACTTTAAAATACAGCTTGACTGAAGGCCTTACCTTCAATTTGGCCCAGATTTTTTCCTTTTAAGTGTAATACAGCACTAACCTAAAAAGTGATTATGTTAAAATAGTCAGGTTTTACATAGTAGATTGCCTATATAAATAGGTAAATATTTATATAGAAATATCGGGTACTTGCCATTAACCATAGTCACAAAACTGTTTCCTTTATTTCTTTGCATTTCTGAAGACAACATGAAGAAATCAAACATGCATTTTTGTTTATTTGTTCTTGCTCAGCACGACCATTTACTAAGCAACACATTTTGAAGGGATTGTGGCTGTTTTAATAAATACCATTAGTGTCCCAGGCACTCAACAGAGCATAATTGCTTAAAAATTTTGAGGGCACAATCAGTAACTGAAGATGTAAAGGTTTCCCTTAGGCATCCCAGGGAAACTTCTACCATCTGAGCTGAGCAGTAACCAACATTTCCACACACACCTTGGCTGCACTTGTACAGAACAAGTTGCTTAGGCCCAATTCTCATCAACAACTCTCTTACAAACCAGCAGAAGGTGAACAGCACAGCACAGGGAGCAGGTCAGTATCATCTGAAGGCACTGATGTTATCAAGTGTGACTAACTAATGCCATATGCAGCATTTAATTGCAGGTGAGGAGGATTCATTGGAACAAAGAACTCAGCGGGATTCTTCCATCTGAGGTTAAACACTCGAGACTGGAAGTGAGGGCAAACGACTGCTGCTGGTCTTCAACATTTTTTACAGAGAAACTCTTGAGGGAAATGATGTTGTCCTGACATACTGATTACTGTAAAATCCATTCCAGATAAAAGTAGCACTTGAAGTAGTGTTTCACTCCCCAGACTTTGAGTAGGTTGAGGAGGTGGAAAAGGTCAAGGGTGAGGAACAGCTATGCATACTTCCCTTTCATTTTGGCATTTAATGCCATATTAATGAATGTCCCATTATATCAGGTGTAATCTGCACCTCTCTGCTCTGTACCTTATTGAAATTCTTCTTTCGGGGGGGAGGGTCAACTAGCAGAAAATAACTCAGAAAAATGCTGTCTCTTCTCCTTTTTATTGTGAAGTAACCTATTCACCATAGATCTTGTGGTAGCAGGGGTAACCTTTGAATCAATGCAACTTGCATCTACAGAGCCACGTGGGAATTGTCCTCCCTCCTATCCCTAGAGTCCACACAACTCCTCAAGTAAAAACCCACAGAGGAATACTACATTTAACCTGGCAAACTTCTCTTACGTGCCAGAGGTACGTTTTTAGGAATAGTTTTTATAAATCACAAGTGACTATAATTATTTTTTATACCATGACTTAAGAATCAACTTCCATTTCTCCCACATTCAACCATTTTCCAAAACAAAAAAGCTGATCTCACTCAGAACTGATACCCAAGACTTTTGATCATTACACTGCTAACACTACTGGTTCACCATATTTTCATAACAGGAACAAATCAGAAAAATAGCTGATGCATATAAAAAACATCTCAGCATTGCTTTGCCAACCCTTATTTCTTGTCTTTCCTATTTTAAATTTTAAAAGACTCCTTAGACATTCAGAATATATTGAGGAAAAAAGTACTTGAGAATTTAAGTATAGCAAAAGATGATAAATTATTACATACATATAAAAATCTTAAGTGCTACATTTAAAGGGAAGATCTGTGAGATAATTCATAGAACAGTGCTAATAATAATGACCTATATTTCTTGTTTTGTGACATTTCTACAAGAAAAATCATCCCATTGTGCCATTAAAAGTGTGTCATTGCATTAAAAAAGACACTGGCCATGGCAAATACCCATTGAAAGTCACAACCTCAGGTTCACTGTTTCCTAGAGGAACTTTACATATTATTTGGAAATTCTTCTGGAGACACAGAAGAAGCTAAGAATTGCTGTGTTGTCATTCAGTGATAGTGTGACTGGAAGAGATTAGACAGAGCAGGGGCTGCACCTCTTGTTACCACACCTAATCCTAAAAATTCTAGGGACAGTAGAAGAGTCCCATAGCTCCTCTGGGAAGAGGACTCAGTCAATGTTGTGAGAAATTGTACCCAACTGAGTATCTTTAGAGTTACAGTTACTCACAATAACAACAACAGACTTTCTTCTAATGATCTCACAGTACTGAATTAATTATGGTTTACATAACACTCATACCATCTCCTAAGACTGCAAAGGACATTGCCTCCATTTTACAAAGGCGTAAACTTCAGCATAGAGAGCTTATGAGAGACAAAAAAAAAGTGTGGGAAAATGTTAATGACAGAAACAACAACTTTCTTCTGTTCTGTGCCAATGCCACCATTCTGCTTTTTAGAAGGTCATTTTATAATCCTATTTTTCTAGGTTTTTGGAATATCACTCCTGGAAAGAGTCACATAAATGAGTGGGAAACTGAACCTCTTGAGGAACAAACTAAATACACACAAGGAATTCTCAAATGTACAAATTAAGCAAACGGAAAACCAGACAAACTTCCCCTAATCCTCTGTATAGAGCTGCTACTTTATCAAACAGATGACAAAAATATTCCAGGCAAGAAATGAGATTACTTAGTTGAGAATGTCCATGAAAACAAAGAATTGTTTCGAACAAGGAGAGGCGAAGGTTGATCCCCTGTACCTGTCAGTATCTCTCACCACATCTTTGATACACCAGATATCCATTACATATATTCTAAATGAAAGGTTGGGTCAACAGACTGGAAAAGTGTCCTTAGGTGTCAGTTCACAACATTGATAGCAATGCACAGAAGCACATTTAAAATGCATTTTCCCAAACCTTAAAAACAATCAAATTGGATGGTATGAATTTGATGTAGAACAACATACCAGCATATCTGAGAAATCCAACTAGGCAAGGGATTAGGGAAGCAGGACACTGGTGATCTGTTTGTAATTCCATCTCCATGCATCAACTGCATGTTTCTTCTGCCAAACTTTGCAATAAGAGATACTGCTTTCCACTGTGTTCCATATCTTACCCAGCTAAAGTGGTGTTCGAGCTGCTTGCACTGCAACTTCCTACTGACTCCAGCACCCTGAGATTGCTATCCTGGATTCTATTAGCTGGTCACAGATAACAGATACCTCCCCACAGACAGCAGTGGAGTTACTAGGATGAGAGGAAGAGAGGTTTCCTGCCTATGTCTTCAGCCACTTTCTTGAAAAGTTCCGTGCTAAAATGCTGAAGGACAAAGAGATTGAAGGACAAAGAGATAGAAGGACAGGGCAGGACAGGATGGGACAAGACCGATGGGACCGCCATTCATACCTTGGACAGCTCCTCAGCATCACTTCTGCCGGTGACCACGGGATGGTGCCACGTGGACAGCAGTGACCTGGGTACAGGTAATATTTCAAGGGGTATGGTAAGAACAGGGCATGGCCCCAAGTGAAGAGAAGGGTGTCATATTGCTCTTCACTTCAGGGCTCAGTCTCCTGGTTTCTGCTTTCTGTCTCAAGTAACTACTGCCCTGAGCACAGCTAGTTGGCTGGCAGTACACAGGAAACAGCACGAGAGGGAAAAACGAAGAATTGCAGCACTGTGGAGAAAGGTGCAGGGAGTTTGGAAACAGAGATGTCACAGGTAAACAGAAGAGGGTGGAAGCATTAAAATGGAAGACTGGAAGAGCTGGATGACAGAGAAGGATAAGGAAGGGAGGATGGGGAGGAGGTAAGAAACTAGAGGGGAGAGCAAACAAGACATTGAGGTAGAAGACAAAAAAGAAAAATGGTTTGTAGAAAATTGAGTGATAGAAGTGGGATGGTGAATGGCAAGGAAAATGGGGAAAATATCTGAAAGAGATAAGAACAAGAGATGCACAAGCACCTGGAGAGCATAAAATAAAATAGGAACATACAAAAATGTGTAGCAAGAACTGAATTACTGAAATATGTAACCCATACTACGGGCAGTGATACCTGCTTTGGGAATATCACATCAAATCTCCAAGCCTCACATCTATATCCCAAGACAAATCAATATTTATTACTCCAGCCACTAACCCATTAACAGATGAATGGATACACTTTAACTCCCGGGAAAATGTTAATACTTTCCATCCTCTTAACAATGATCATAATCTTGACATCACAGTGATTTAAAATGTAGCATTTTAACCTGTTTAATTAAGATGATAGGGGCATTCATTGCTTTTAATTTTGCTTTTGTGCTATAAATAAACCAGTTGATGATATCTGAGATCCAGGAGTCATAAACAATTTTCATCTGGTACCAAAGATGGTGACAGGGTTCATCTGCATATTCATCAAGTTGCATGCACATAAACAAGAAAGTTTCGCTGATTACTTGCCCTACTTCTACTATAGTGAAATCTATAACATTAGGATTTTTTAACAGCAGATCGGACTCCCTGAACTAAACTCCAATGTGAATGAAAGGAACTATTCCCACACCCTAATTTAATTATTGTCAATTAAATGTAGAATTTTACATCAAAATGGTAAACTTTTCTGTTACCAAAGCAGTAAAAATGTAGAAAAAATAGTTGAAATAAATTATTGCCATTAGAGAGACAGATGAGCCCATTCAAAGAATGGTAAAATCAAGTATTAAGCAGTTACAAAAATAATACCTCCTTCATTTATTTTCCTTGGTTTTAGACATGTAATTTGTCACTGGTCACAGTTCTCTATTCATGACTAGAATTCGTATCCAGAAAGCATTCTACCGGAGCAAGAAGGCAAATAATAGTAATGAAAAACACATGAAAATTACAATCTATCAAATAAGTACTTATATTGATATTCTGTTATCAAAGACATTTAAACTCCAAAACAAATAAATCCTTCAGTCAACATAAATGAACTCCTGGGAAAGATGAATAAAACTACACTATTGTGTATTTGAATTAATTTGGAATTAATAACATTTTTGTAAGGTTTTGCTTCTTTAAAAATTCAACAGCTTGTTTTTTAATTTGAGTTAGATTAAAGCTATCAATAAATATATTTCAGTGCAATTCAGGGGTACTGCTGAAAACTGGTCAGAGTGACATCCCTTTATCCACAACAGGAAAAGAGATTTTAATGAATTTCTGGTCTCTATTTAAGCTGCAAATCAATTCGAAATCCTAGTATGCAAAATGCTGTGGGCCTTCTAAAGGAAGATCTGAAAGAAGGAATGCTGCACTTTTCATGGATTTGCAAGTGTTTGGATGAAGTTACTGGTTTTGCTCAATACAGTTTTTACCAAAGCAGATCACTAAGGGCTCCCTTAACCTACAATTATCTGTTGCCCCAGGCAATGCACAGCTCCCTGCTCCTCAGTTAGCTGACAGCTGTTGGTCTGTCCATGAAAGCCATTTACTCCCACTGCATTCAAAAGGAGCTTATCCCCTGTTCTAGATCTCATCACCTAATTCATAAACCCTCCCCTCAGGAATTCCCTGGAAATGGCAGCTGGATTTTGCTGAATTTGGGCTACACAGCTTCTCCCCTCTATACATCTACAAAATCAACAGTAAAAACGAACTCCTCTTAAGTTATATGAGCAAAGCTTTAGTCCCTCATTTGGGGGTTTCTTACACTGATATTGCAGAAGCCATAAAGATGTCAGATAGTCCTTTGGAGGCATTTCACTAGGCTGAGGGACACACTGCAGAAATATAAGGCCAGCAGGAGAATTCTCCACCAGCCAGTCTACAAGGCAGAGGCCTGCAGCAGTTATGCTTACAATAATATTTGGTGTTACTGAATGCTTCCACAGGGTATTTTTGCAGGCAACAAAGTCGAGGTACACTTGAGCTACTTTGGTTTATCTCAGGTAACACTGAGCCCTAATTTCCCAAGATTTTATTTCATTTTCTTTCTAGAATGTGTCAAATTCAGGAGCAACCACACAGGGAAAGCCAGGTACTAAATGGAAGAATAAGAAGCTAAAAGCACTCATTAAGCCATCAGATATGTCTAGTTCCCTATTTTCCCCCATTTCTTTTTATCCTACTGTTTGTGTTTATTGGAGCATCTACACAAAACGAGAACATACTGCCACACTATGCCACAACCTGCACACAGCTCAGGCATACACAGTCTCCACTTCTGCTTGCACTGTTGAAAAATCATCTTATATCTTCCACATATCTCCATTTTTTTCTGCAAGTTACACCTAATAGTTACAATCCTCAAAACTCAGTGAGAACTCATAATAGTTTGATGGTGTTTAAGATGTTCCAGTCAGGAGAGAAGAAGAACTGCACCAGGAGAATCACCCTTCACATCACAGGTTATCTTCTCATTATTACAGTTGCCATTACAAATCTGTTCAGGCTTCGCACTCTGAACTTCAGCAAGATACTTCTATGGTGAACAACTGCTGACTGTTTGCATCTACATTTCCATTCTTAATAAACTTTCCCACATTTAATTCAGCAATGGTTGATTTTAACAGCCTTCTAAGCATGATCACAAAGGGGCTGAAAGCCACCTGACAGCTCTTCACTCTCACATTACAGAACCAAGGTACAAAATTATTGTATAACCTCTTATATATTTGCCCAAGTGCTAATATTATAAAGAACACTGTCTCTGTGAAAATTCAACTAGTTTTTATAATCCAGGTATTTCTACTCAATTTATTCATAGATCAAGTTTTTATTCACTTTTATTCTAACAAGATGATAGACTGATTCTTGCACTGTGCTATTTCTGCATTTATCCAACATTTATTGAGAATAAGTTTTTCTGCTGCCTGATGATGTTGATTTTTTTCAAGGAAAACGTTATACAAATAATAAAATAAGCATTTCATGGTTTTCTCCTTTCTGTTAGTTCAGTCAGAGTTCTCTGGCGCTATATAGTATAAATATTAATCCTGATATATATTGAGTGCTATTGTGGAATTGCAGTCATTTTTAGCTAAGGTGATTTCACTCAATTACCACATTGCTTTAAGACCTCATAAATACAAAAACCCCATATTTATGTGCATATGTACACATAGGGTAGGTTTTTATGCCTCCATTTTACTAACAGTGAAAATTAATATTTAATGGTGTGGGACAGGAGTTTTCTTCAGTTGTGAGGCCACCTCATTTGTGTCCTTGACAACAAACAGCACTATGATTACAGACTTCCAAAATAATTGATGTGCTTATATGAAAGTTAATATTGGACTTCGATATTGTAAAAATAAAAGATTTTTGTCTCTTTTGAATTTGGAGCATCTAAGAACATTCTGAAAAATACAAGTGTTAGCACTTCAGATATTTTTCCACTACCTCCTATCGTGTGTTGTTACAATTCACTTGCTAAATTTCCTACTCAAAGTCGTGCATGCAGTTTGCCTTTCTCACAGAACTTGAAGTATGCATTTTTCATAAAAATTCTCTATTATGAGAAAGTGGTTATTTAAGCTGAAAAAGCATGACATCAGAGTCTTGGATATGGCAAAACTATGTTGAGAAACAAATACGTGCAGCGGTTAGAAAGGGGTGGACTAATAAATATCAACAGGCTATTGTAGTCCTAAAAATGTCAGACAAGTATACCAGTCCTTTTCTGACATGGTATTTTGTATAGACTGCAGGGCAAGGAGAATTTCTGCTGGGACTTCAGCATTTCCATTTAGACAAATGTGTTCTACAGTTAATTGCATGGCTGTACTTTCTTACTCAACCTCTCTCTGCCTGAGCTCATGCACCAAATGGCTGGTATCTAATTAGCTGGTGATAACTTCCCCAGATTCAAGCAAAATATTTGTGACAGGTCATTGCATAATAATCTAGATTTGTGCTTTATCAATATCTACACAAAGTTGCTTTAAAGAGGCATTGATATTCCAGAAACGGGCTGGGATTTTCACATTCTGACATTTTCATGCCTTCATGCCTGTAACTAAGATCTTAAATACAGATGTATGCAGGTAACCAAGAATCTACCATTATCAACATCAAAATAAATGCATACTGCACACAGAACACAGCAAACACAGACTCAACATCAGCCAGCCACAAGGCAGCTTCACTAAAAAGCCACGTAACCACTCAGCCTGTTGCTAAGCCTGACTTAAGGGGAAGCAGTTCATACAAACCACAGTCCAGCATTATGCTTCTGCAGCCACATGGCTTGCAACCCATTACTTGCCTAAGGCCAGAAAGCACAGGCATACATGTCTGCAAAATACTATGTAGATGTGTTCATAAATAGTATTTAAAGCCACAGATTCAGAAAAATCATCCTTAGCATGACTCATGCAAAATATGCAAAACTCATTTTTCAAACCAAACACTACAGTGTAAAAGGCAGCAGGAAAGCCAGGAATCATTCAGAGTCATCTGCTACTTTAAAGCTGTGACCTATATCTAGCAGCCAAGGAAAAGACATTAGAAGACAGAGCTTTACAACAACAGGAGATTATTAGGCATAGCAGAGAAACAATTGCTTGTTGCAATTACGACTTCAAAGCAGAATTTAACTCTCCCATCTGCACTGTGGAGCTCTTTTGTATGTTTTGAATTTGTTCCACTATGAATCTCCCAGTGCTGTCACACACCATCTATCCAAGAGTGCTATGTGCTGCCAACATGGGATCTACAGATGGGTCAAAGAGCAAAATTTTGCCCTAATATGAAAAATCAAGGGAAAAAAAATCTTGAAGAAAGCTAATGCAAATGCTGATAATTAAGGCACTGCCCTTGATACCATTCAGCTATCCAGTTCTGCTACATCCTGTAATTTTTCCCTTTCATAACATTTATAAGGTTCATATGTAAGGTACCTTGTTTAGATGCTGGAAAAGATGCTGCCATGTTGTCTGACATGAGCTTTGTCCTGGGAGCCAGCAGGTTTTTTTCCTCCAAATAAAAGACTACCCTGAGGTAGTTGCACCAAAGATTAGAAAGCCTGTTCATAAAATATTCACAAAAATTTATCTGTCTTACGACCAGAATATTTTTTTAAACAAGCAATGCCCCCTTCCATATTACTTATGGAATAACACGTGAATTCAATACACACAGGCAATTCCCCCAAACAGACATTTTCCTGAGGGACAGGGGGATGGAGGACGGGGACAGGGGGTGGGGGAAAGAAGAATATATATACAAACACACACTGCATTTTTGAATTCTGATATGGCAAGCAAAGCAGAACAAAAAACATCTGTCAGTTCCACGCAGCAAGGCCCAGCTCCCATATGCCACCCTCTCTCAAGAGAGGATTACTGTTTTAATATGCTGAGTTCACATCATCTATTCTGCACTCAGTGGGCAAACCAAACCAAACCAAACCAAACAAAAAAAAAAATCTATTTATATATTATGAATTAACCCTGATCCATGCACACAGTCCCAGAAGTGGCATTTCTTCAGGGAAATTGTGTGGTGACCAGGAGAAAGCAGGCCTCCTTAGGCTTATAAGCAATGGTAACTGCAACTGCAGCTGCTGCTGCAGCCTCTGGCCAAACTTCTGCTTGCTACAAACCCCCAGAGCCACTCTCTGACCAGGTAATCTGCACAGCCATAGACTCACCAGCTCCTCTAAATCTTTGTCATATTATTTCATACTGCTTTTGCAATGGGGTTTATTCACTGATATAGCACTGGTCCCTGCTTCTGCAGTATGCTTTCTGTTGCCATGGAAGCAGTGAAACCACAGCCACTGCCTGTGTCCAGCACTTACCAAAGCCTGGGTGTAAAGGCAGACTTCGCTGCAGAGGAAAGAGAGCACCTGGACAAAGAGACAATAACCTGCAGTCACATTTTATGCAGTGCAACTTTGCCAAAACACTAGATTTTACTGGAAAATAATTTCAAATCATGTTTCTAATAACTCTGGCAGCTACTGTCCACCTGACAAGTGCAAAGAAAGGTGCTGTCTTCACCTAAAGAAGCTTCACCAACAGTGCTTCTTTAGGGGGACAAGGTCTTGGGTCAAACTGAGCTCCAAAATATCAGCTTGGAATCACCAGGGGTACCTACGGATTGCCAAGTTTTCTTTTTGTTTACGGAATAATAAATCACTCTTAAAAACTTATTCCAAATGAGTCAGAAGAGGCCTATAGCCCACAGCTATGAATTTCACCTTTTAGTTCCCCAACTTCTTTAAATGTTTCTATGAACTTGATTGGTTTTGCTGAAGCAAAGCATAAACAAACAATTTTATGCTTTATGCTAAGTGATCCATGACACTTCTCTGAGGTTGCTTGAAGGTGGGTAGAAAAGCTGTCAGGATTAGTGCAGATCCTGTACATATGACTATCCAGCACAGAGATGCATTCGTAAGTCACACATCACCACACTTTCTTGTAAGAATATCATGAAATGGACAGGAGGTGTTTCTGAATTAGTTACCACCAACACATTTTCCTTTAGGTGATCGTATGGATGAGACACTCGTTGTGGTGGACTGCCCCTAGACAGACATCAGGTGTCTACCAAAGCCTCTCTATCACTCCCCTCCTCAGGTGAGAGGGGACAGAAAATATAACAAAATGCTCATGGGTCAAGGCAAGAACAGGGAGAGATCACTCACCAGTTACTGTCTTGGGCAAAACAGACTAGACTTGGGGAAATGAGTTTAATTTATTATCAATTTATTAATTAATTTATTGCCAACCCTATTGGCAGCTAGGCAGCACACCAAGGCTGAAATGGTGAAGTAGTCCCTTAGCAGTACCTTGGTTACTTATTCCTGAGAAAGCGGTTGTTCTAGCTGAGTCTCGAGAGAGAACCTAAGTGAAAGCCCAGAGACAAGGGTGGGAAATGCACCCTAGAAATGTCCATGCTTGCCCATCAGTATCACCTTTAGACTAGCACAAGACAGACCTGCCCCACACTGGGACACAGGCACTGATGAGCCTTCTCCTCTGCTTGACTAGAAACCCATGTAGCTGTGAGAGTCTGGCCAGAGGCCTCCAGCCAGTCAGACCTGCTGACAGCAGATGTAGCTGTCCAGGTCATAGGTAGCCAGGAGTGCCTGATGCCTCTTTTTAAGGCTGAGGATGACAAGCAGCTCTTTTGCAGAAGGTGTGCCGTGGGTGAGGAGCTGTGTTCCCAGGTGAAGAAGCTACAGGAAGAAGTGGACAGGCTACACAGTATTTCAGCAAATGAGCAAGAGATAGAATGATTATTTTCAGAGACACTACAGTCTCAAGAGTTTTGGGAGTCTTGAACCTCCACGGTAGTGGAGAAGCAGGTGGATGCAAAACCCTACAGGGTACTTAGTCAAAGGACTGTTAGTCAAGGGTCTGTTGAAGATGAAGGCTCAAGCCGGGTCACAGCACATACCAGGAAGAAGGCTCATCTTCCTTCTCAGCATTTGACTGACCCAGGGGAGTGGTCACAGGCCCAAACCTGACAGAGCTCAAGAATCATTTGGACAATGCTCTCGGGCACATGGTGTGGCTCTTTGCAGGGCCAGGAGTTGGTCTTGGTCATCCTTGTGGGTCCCTTCCAACTCAACATATTCTGTGATTCTGTGGCAAGGTCTGTCATTGACAAAAAGTAATTGCTTCACTTCAGCTAACTGATATATAACCCCTCTCCTAACTCTATCAGAAACAAACACAGAGAATTAGCACAAGTCCTCCTGCCCTTACAGCAGTCACACAGTTTTCATTGTATCCTTCCCACCAGACACTTCTTTATAGTGAGACTTCGTAGAAGAGAGGCTGGCTAATACCTTGTGTTTCACTGTACCTATCACAAATGCACTCTTAACTGGTCTTCAGGCAGTGCAATGATCAAAAGATTGGCAAGAGCAAAATCTTACTACAGTTCCTCAACTCTTGCTGTTTTACTTGGAATAGCCCACCAGCAAAGTTAACAAAAAGGGACTTCTTTTACTTAAAGGCTAGACTCGTACTGATGGGTACAAACCACTACCAAACGTCCCCACACCAATCAGGGTAATTTGCTGGAATTCAGTGCTGATAGACAGAGGCATATCTCCTCTGCTCCTGAGCAAGCAGAAACCCTGTAAAACTTTCCTAACAGGGTTAGGACAAGAATATGTGTTGGTATGGCAACATGCGTTGCAGCTCTGAAAAGTCTTTTTCAATGATTTGGAGTCAGACTACAGATTTTCCTTCCACACCTGCCTGCAGGCATGAAGCATGTTTTTGATTTCACCTTCTTGTGAAGCTTGTCTACTCAGTGCAGAGCATGGATTGGCATATCCACTCCGGATAAATGAAAAGAAAACAGCTAGAAAAGAAAAGCGGCTGATGAGAATCTTCGTCTCCACTGCCATAGCAGCCAAAATACTAGCAACCATCTGAACAAGAACGGCAGGTAATTTACCATTTTCCCCAAGAAGGAGAAGGACANAGGAGACCCGCGGCGGGCGGGCGGCTGCGAGCGGCCGGGGCAGCGCTTGGCCGCGGGGCCGCCGCCCGCAGCCCCGCCAGCATGTCCGCGAAGGAGCGGCAAAAGGGCAAAGTGACCAAGGACAGCGTCACCNCACATACCAGGAAGAAGGCTCATCTTCCTTCTCAGCATTTGACTGACCCAGGGGAGTGGTCACAGGCCCAAACCTGACAGAGCTCAAGAATCATTTGGACAATGCTCTCGGGCACATGGTGTGGCTCTTTGCAGGGCCAGGAGTTGGTCTTGGTCATCCTTGTGGGTCCCTTCCAACTCAACATATTCTGTGATTCTGTGGCAAGGTCTGTCATTGACAAAAAGTAATTGCTTCACTTCAGCTAACTGATATATAACCCCTCTCCTAACTCTATCAGAAACAAACACAGAGAATTAGCACAAGTCCTCCTGCCCTTACAGCAGTCACACAGTTTTCATTGTATCCTTCCCACCAGACACTTCTTTATAGTGAGACTTCGTAGAAGAGAGGCTGGCTAATACCTTGTGTTTCACTGTACCTATCACAAATGCACTCTTAACTGGTCTTCAGGCAGTGCAATGATCAAAAGATTGGCAAGAGCAAAATCTTACTACAGTTCCTCAACTCTTGCTGTTTTACTTGGAATAGCCCACCAGCAAAGTTAACAAAAAGGGACTTCTTTTACTTAAAGGCTAGACTCGTACTGATGGGTACAAACCACTACCAAACGTCCCCACACCAATCAGGGTAATTTGCTGGAATTCAGTGCTGATAGACAGAGGCATATCTCCTCTGCTCCTGAGCAAGCAGAAACCCTGTAAAACTTTCCTAACAGGGTTAGGACAAGAATATGTGTTGGTATGGCAACATGCGTTGCAGCTCTGAAAAGTCTTTTTCAATGATTTGGAGTCAGACTACAGATTTTCCTTCCACACCTGCCTGCAGGCATGAAGCACGTTTTTGATTTCACCTTCTTGTGAAGCTTGTCTACTCAGTGCAGAGCATGGATTGGCATATCCACTCCGGATAAATGAAAAGAAAACAGCTAGAAAAGAAAAGCGGCTGATGAGAATCTTCGTCTCCACTGCCACAGCAGCCAAAATACTAGCAACCATCTGAACAAGAACGGCAGGTAATTTACCATTTTCCCCAAGACGGAGAAGGACAGGAAATAAACAATGACTGCTTGAGTCACACTTCTCTCCTTGTACATTAAAGCTGAACATCACAATGCAAGAATAAGCTTACAGGCACAAGACAACTTTTGCAGACCTTATTAATGTGTTACAAAGAACGAAAATGCTATATTGTACAGAGAATTCCTGCAGGCCTTATCCAGGGTATCTCTCATTGACATCAACAGGAGCTTGCCTGAGAAAAGGCTGCAAACTTTCATCCATAAATAGGATCTCAGCACATTTCACCATGGAAACAATTGCTCAGGTTAATTCTGTTCTCTTCAAGACTGTAGCAGGAACTGCACCAGATACTTCACAGATCAGAGAAATCACATGCCTCACTATTGCACATGGGGTTGAAGAGCTCAGTTTGGCTCGGTCCCAGTCACACTACTCCCCCTGACTGGCACTAAGACTGAGGTGAGCTGTCATTATCATCTTGATTTCAAAAAGAGTACACCTGCAAGAAGAGAACATTCGTTGTATAGGAATGCTATTCCCTAGACGGTTCTACTACTCTGTTTCAGGAAAAAATATTCCCCAGAAACAAGATAAAGGCAGCAGACTCCCCAAGGAGNCCTCCTGCCCTGCTTCTACTTCGTGGAGGTGAGTGGCCGCTACGCCGAGCGGGCTGGCCGCGGGGAGCCGCGGGCTCGTGGAGTGGCGCGGAGCCGATCCGCGGGGAACCCGTGCGCCCGCGGAGAGCGAGCTCGCCTCGGTGCTCTTTCCGCACCGTCTGATGCAAAACCCTTACGTGATGCTTTGTCTCGCCGAAATCAGCATCGAAGGTCCCTATAAGGAGTAGGCATAAATTAATCTCATCTTTGAGCGTTTTGAAGCAGGAATTATTTCTAAGAATTACTCAGAACGTGAAACGGTTGCTCGGCTAAATCGGGCTTATGTGCACAGGATCCTCTCGGGAGGAAGACATGTTTCAAGAAGGGCTGGCTTCCAGGCAAACGCCGCTCGCATTGCTTTGCTGGAATAAAAATCATATTCATAAGGGAATGCGTAGAAAAATGGAAATGTTCTGAAATAGGTAATCACTGATATATTTTTGCTGATCCCTGGAGTATGTGTTTCCTGTATCAGAGCTAAAAATGTCTGTTTGGAAAACAGAATGAGGTTCTCGGCACATCTTCTAGAGCAAAACCTGCTATGGCTGCTCAGCTGGTAGCAGGTGGAGTTGCAGACACTAGCTGCTTGGTGTGTCACTTGGAGGCATTTAGTTTCCCTGGAAAGGACAGTCACTTAGGTACTTCTGGAAGATCATGAGTAGACACAGTTTAAGCTTAAAGAAACCGTGATGTGGATTTGTCTAAGGGCACAGCAGAAAGAGGAAGGTAAAAATGTTTTATGGGTTGAGTAAAGTGTTTCAGGTTGATCCCACTCTCAGGGAAGAGAACCTGAGGCACTTTGAGGCACCTAACTTAGGTAAGAGACAGATTGTGAAAATAATGTGAAGAACTTAATGGTAAAATATGGTGTAAGTTAACTATAACTGGCACTCAAAAGCATAAGATACATATAACAATATATAAAAGATGAAAATCTAAACATAGGGTGAAATATAAAACAAAATATATTTTCTCTCAGGTGCACTTGAAGGGCTTTGGAGTTTCTCTGGAAGGTAGAAGGGGTTGAGAAGGAGTTTTGGTTAACAGTGGGGTGTTTCTGTTCTGCAAGCACCTGGATATGGTCAGCAGCTAACACTAAGCTGCACCTACTGGAAAGCTCAACAGAGACTGGTCATATGGAAGCATCAAGCTCATCCTATCAACGTGATTAGGCCTGCTCCAGAAATGCCCTTTGATGGAAGGCACTTGCTGTGCCATGTATCTTTTATTTGCTTTGCACAGGAGGGAGAGGTCAAGCTTGGAGAAGCCCCTAAGAAAAGGGAAAGGGTTTCTCTGTGCTCTCTTTGCTGCTTTGGGAATCCATAGAGGAAGGGAGGCTGCTGTAACCTCAGCCTGTGCAGCACTCTAATGCTGGAAATGATGGACAGGTCCTGCAAGACACAACACCACTTGTGCTGTTCGGAGGGCTGTGCTTTGGCCTGCAGCAAGACAGGATGAAACGCAGAGCAACAGCACAAAGTGTGTGCCTGCTGCTCTTAAGAGTTGCCTTATGTAACACTGCTTGCATACATATACTTTCCCTAGAAGCTCCCTGCAGCTGTTACAAGGAATAAGGCAAAGGATTCTGTGAGCAATGAAGAACCTACACTGAGCTCTGCTTACGGTTCCCACATGAGGCAGGCGAGTTCTGCACTCAGGTTTGGGCTCTTAGATCCCTCAGCAAGTCATTCCAAGCTTCATCCAAAAACAGGTGGAGCTCTTTTCAGCACCCAGTTGCTCTGAGGGAATCAAAGTCCTCAATTAACACAAAGGTCTCCTAATGAACTGTTAAGACTTCTATGTTATTCAGTCACAGGAGCAGGCAAGAGCCTATGTGAGCCCCTCCCCACCAGGAGTAATTTCTAATTATTGAACTGCAGACTTATGGCCCCACTTGAGCTGAAAAGTAAAAGCAACATCAAGAGAAAAAACTGACTGCAATACACCTGAACCTAAACGTTGATTGGGAAACTTTTTGGTGACTTATCAGCCCTATCCCATTACACAGCAGGAGCATTTGAAAACATTTCCCACTTTTCAGTTGAGTACTCAAATCACTTGAGTAAAAGGGTAACAAGAATTCATGTGATACTTAAAAGGAGCATGGAGCTTGTGTTCCCTGTGAACGCCCACTCCGCCTTTGTGCACATGCGCGCCAATTCTAATCAGACTAACGCCAATGCCTTGCTAAAGCTTTGGAGGACAGCAAATGCCAGCACTTCAGCAGCATCAGGGAAAGGACCTGATGACTTCAAATCTTCTGTTGTGGCTGGCTCAAACAGAACCAGATTAAGTTGTACCCCATAAAGAAGGATTTAATCAGAGATAATTTAATTGCAATGAGAAGTTTGCAAGTGTAAGGGATAGAGGAGTCACCCAGTGGTTGGCTGGCATTACCATGTAATAAGGATTTCCTTTGTAAGCAGGAGGTACGTTCCTAATGCAATCTAGCAACAGCCAACTACTTAAACCCAAAACTTACCCACTTCAAATACGGCTTTCTGAATTTTAAGCTTTTACTTTCTCAAACAGACCATAAGAAACAGGCTTTCAACCTCTTGCCTTTTAATGCCGTCAATTCTTCTATGGTTTTTTTTTTTCTTTTGGCACTCATTCACTTTTATTTTCCCTCTTCTGTTCATAGCAGACAGTCCCTTCCCACTCTGAATTGCAACAAAAAAACCCTATAGCCCACTAAGTTTCCACCTTCAAACAAGAAAAGTAGGGCTTGCTGACATCCACTTTCCAGCAAGACCTATCTCAGAGGTCTATGCCCAAGGAAAAGTGCATTGTTTACAAAATACATTTCTGAAAATGTGGGGGTTTTTTTCCTCTTGAATACTCTACTTGAAAAAAAAAGATGTTGAGTTGAAAGTCAAAATTTTTTTCAACGTGGTAGGAAAGGGATGTGTTCATGTTATACAAATAAAATATATTTTAAAGAGTGAAATGAGTGAAATAATACATGAACGACCAATATAATGCAGGCATGCAGAACTTCAGAAACAGCAGCACACAAATACAGTTCTGACACTAAGGGGTTTCAACTGTTAAGATCCTTAAGAATGTGTTATGAACGGGATTAACTCCAGTAAACAAATGTGTTTAGTGGCAGTGACTTTCAGGCTTAGATAAAATATGATTACATAGAATGTAGGCAGGCCAACTGCTCTGGAGAAAAGAAGACTGAGGTGAGACCTCAGAGCTGTCTACAGCTTCCTCACAAGGGAAAAGATGAGGGGCAGGTATCAATCTCTTCTCTCTGGTGACAAGTGACAGGACTCAAGGGAATGGCAGGAAATTGTGTCAGGGGAGATTCAGGTTGGATATTAGGCAAGGTTCTTCACCTGGAGTGTGGCTGAGCACTGGAACAGGCTCCCCAGGGAAGTGGTCACAGCACCAAGCCTGAGAGAGCTCAAGAAGTGCTTGGATAACAGTGTCAGGCACACAGTGTGATTCTTGGAGATGGTCCTGTGCATGACCAGGAGTTGGACTTCAGTGGTCCTTGTGGGTCCCTTCCAACTCAGGACATATTCTATGAACTGATGGATAATTCAAGCTAGCGGGTTTTTCCAACAAAAGAGTTAAAACATAAAACTAATGTGCTCCTCTTAAGATCATTAGAGCTATTCTTCATTTACACAGGAAAAGCAAAAGGAGAATCAGGCTAAAGCTTTGAAAGACATAGAAATGTAAAGGAAAGAAAATGATGAGATGGCTTCTGAAAAATGGAGATGGGTCATTCTCTAAAAGCATTAGAGGCAAATAAACGTTTTGAAGTAAATCTCAACACGTTTTCAGTTACATGTTTTCAAGTTTCATGATTCATAAAATAAACTAGCTTGATGACTTATGCTGTGTCTCATAAGAATGTTTTAGAGGTTATTTTAAAGGACTGGTAATAGTTCTGCTTAGCAGAACCTCTGATTAGCATACACTCCCGAGAGCTGAATAATTTTAGATTGCCTTGTGCACACTTACCTGAAGGACATGGTAATCATCACCGTAAGGCAGTTAGGCCTCTTTTATTCCTAATTATGCTTATGGCATTCTAGGGTTCTGTAGACTGTATGGGTTATCTGAATTTCATTTGCATAGCTGAGAAAGACAAAACTTTCCATGAAAATTCATAGTCCCTATGGCCTAGTGGGAATTACTTTTCATGGTAAAAAGTCTACATGCCTCTGGGAGAGCTCGAAAATGAGTATTCCTGGAATAAGTTTTGTTTTTTGTTAACTGACTTTGTTTTCAACATATTCAGAGTATGTCATAAATATATTCACCTAGAGAAGTAATATTGATGTCTTGAAATTTAATGTGAATATGGAAAACTTCCAGAATTATGTAGTTTCCATTCCTAGCAGAATGGTCACACTTTGGAGGCAGGACAGACAGACACATTTCTTCTTGGTGAAGGAAAAAGACTGTCTTTACTCATGCTATCCCACTTCAAAAATTCCTGGTTTAAATCCTGTTCTTATGGAAGTTGCATAAATTTTGCCTTTGACTTCAGTGGCATTACTGCTTCATCCAGTGCCTAATATCTGGGAATGCAAAAGGTCAAGGTGTTGTCAATCTGCATGGCTCAATGCATTTATTCTCCAGCTAAATTGTGTTGCTGTAGCACAGCCTTCATCTGTTGGTTGTGTAACTTCCAGGGAATAAAACTGGTGATATTTTAGACACTGTCCCTTGTGCAGTTAAATTTTCTTCCTTATGTTGTCTTCTGTATTATGAATGCATATGGATAAAGCTGATTTTTCTACATTTTCCAGAGCTCAGCCAGGCCTTAATAAGTTTGGAAACACTTCTTTCAGTACTGAAAGACCACTTATTTTTCTTGTTCCTCAAAGGAGTTGGAATTCTCACCAGCAAAAAGCACAAAGATCTGTTACCATTGCAGAACTCCAGGCTGCAGAACTCAGGTCATGAGACCCCTCTGAAATAAGTGCACATGGAGAATGGCCACTGTGTCTCAGTAACAGATGCTTTCCTTCCTTTTTTTTCTAACATACACTGAGAGAGCTGGGCTTGAAACCTCATTTGATACTCAGTAGCACTTCTTAGTCATATCTGGAATGCTCTTCAGCTGTTCAGCCATGCACGACCCACAATATTTAAATTACAGTGACAAGTCATGTATAGGTGTGACTGCAAAAGACACAAAAAGCCAGGAGAGTGCAGTGAATAGAGTAAGAGAGAGAATAGGCTGTAGGACTAAATCTTTTTTCCTAAGAACAGGATGTTTAGATCTAATGTAAGAATTAAACTATAATGCTGTGCCTTGGAGGCACAGCATAGTCATATTCCTCTCTAGATTGCTTTTCTGTTACACTGAAATTAACTGGGGGCTACACCCAACAAATATCCCCAGCGGCAGAAAATGAAATTATCCCCATACTGTTAAAGTAGCATAATATTTTCCAAATACATGTCTTTTTCTCTCAAAAGAGTCAACCATGTGTGAGAGGAGGAGAAGAAGAAATTCATTTAGTTCTCTGCTCATCAAGCTGACCTAGTCATGTGGCTGACTCTCAGAGGATAGATGTCAGATTTGTTTATAAAGCTGCTTTAGAGACCAATATCCCCAAAATATTAGGGGGCTGTCTGAGACCTGAGGAGGCTGCTATGCATTCAGACCAGCTGTATAATTCATTGATGCCAAGTCATTAATGTTGCATCCTCCCTGTCACTTCTGTGCTTATGGAAGAGCCATACAGCCTAAATATTACCAGCTTTTAGCAGGAAAGGACCAGAAAAGGGGAATGAAAAGGGAGGTGTCACACCTGTGCAAAGGCTGTCTTTGGGAAACAAATGCAAATGCCACAAGCTGGATGTCCCTTCTGGTTTTGGCTGTGCTTGGCAAGTGTAGAGTTTGAGTAGTTCTCAGTGAAAGAAAGCCCTACTTCCTTTTCAGTCCAGCAACATCCTCTTGACCTAATACTTCCAGTAGTAAAATAAGACCTGGATATGTTAGGAATGAATGGAGATACATTTTCCCAAATTATTACCTCTTTCAAAAATTTATAATCCTACCATCTGTGGTCTTTTATAGTTGTTAAAAATCTATTACTCTGGAGCCAAAGTTAATAAAAACCAGCATATTGTGGAACCTTAATGCACAGGAGCTGAGCTATTATAAACGTGGTATCTTGTCTGATGATTCCATCACTTAAAAGTTCGATTTGTAGGGAGTTCAGAAGTGGCTAAAGAGCATGGGAAGAAGCCACTGGAGAAGGGCTGGCACCCACAGGATTAAATTTTTTTTGTATGTATGGAAATCAGCATGTTTTAGAGAGTACAATAAATTGTAGCATTGTAGGGACTGGCAGCTTTGTCCCTTAGAGATGGGGTTTTTGAAGGAACTTCTAGCTGAAATTTGGTAACACTGACCCGAAAACAACTGCCTTTTGTTGAAGCAGTGCTGTTCCTGATTTACCTTAACCTTGCAGCAGGAGCATAAAATAAAGTTTGTAATCAACAGTATGAGCAATATCCTAAATCTCATTGTGTGTAGTTATTGATTATAACAATTATTAATTGCTTATAATTATAATTGATGTAATTAAACAATAATAATTAAGATAAGGAGTCATGAATTACTTTTGAAGTCACACTGAAAAAAAGGCATTACTGGTATTTTTTGTATTTTAAATTTCTGCCTAAGAATTTGCTTTCTATTTAAACACATACTTAATATAATATGTATATAATATATAATATAGAAATATTTGTAAAGTATTTATTGATTATTCCTCCCCAAAAATATTTTTGTTAAACAATTTTTATTTTGTTGGTTTCTCCCTGTGTAATTGCTGCTTCACATATATTTATAAAAAAAAGAAAAAAGAAAAAAGCACTTTTAGTGTTACTGTGCATTCAGCATGACTGAGATTTCTGAAATAAACAAGAACTGTATCACTGATATATCAGCTCTGTTTTTGGTCTTACACATACTGAGACCTTTCTATTAAGATCTGGTAAAAGATAAGACATTTGAAGCGTTGCATGAAGACAGCTTTGTATTTCCAAAGCTAGACCGTAATTGGCAATCACAAAACAATTAAGTTAAATTCTAAAATCAATGCTGGAAATACAGATAACTTAATTTTCCAAAATGGTAACTATAATAGATTTCAAAGACATCTGGGATTTGAAATTCAACTTTAAGTTGAAATTAAATCAAATAGTGTTAAGTCTAGGAGAAGAAAGATCATTATATCATGTACCTGCACATAATTTCCACGAAAGTTAGACAATGGTGAGGTACAAGTACTTTAGAGAAAAGACTAATTCCTTATAGTTCTGGGCCAGATGACACCTGCATCCAAACAAGGGACAAGGAGAAGCAGAAACTCCAGTTCAGACAGAAAAGCAAGAAGCCTTTATACAGATGGAAGCCGCAAACTTCTGAAAAGACTGAATGCCTTCTTTTATAAGCCTGAGGCATTTAAGTATAGAACATAAAAATAAATCTAAAAATCTCACTTTTCTGTCAAGCCAGTCCTCTGCTCTACAGGCATCCCATGCTTCATACTCTCTCTTCAGAGAGTCATGGGTTCTCAAAAATGAGGAAATGATGGCAGAATTTGGCTGATGCCATTTCTTAATACTGATCTATTCTGGGAGGTGTTCAATCACAGTAATGACCTCAGTATTCACCCCTGTCAGGATAAGAGAAACGTATCCTCCTTCCAGTCTCTCCTCCTGTCCATTGTGAATCTCACAGCAAAGTACAACAGGACAACAGCCAGGGTGGTTGAAAGCTGCAGTTGCTGTTAGTAGTTGGCTAAGGAGTACCTTGTCTCCTCCAACCCACCACAGACTTTCTTGTCTCATCCATCTGTTGTGCCTTGTCATTTAGACCATGAATTCTTTGGCACAAGGATTGACATTTATGATAAATTTAATAGAATCTTCCACAATGCCACAGCCTTGCCATGAGAACTAAACATAGTTATTAATTAGACCATCCTCCTCCCAAAGACTTGGCTGGTATTTTTTCCATGCTGGGAAACCAATGGCATTCATTTGCTATCTCTTTGAGGCAATCCTGTTTATTTACTTGATTGCTTACAAAGATTACCCAATTCTAGGAAAACAAGAGAAACATCAGGAGGCAGCTCCCATACTCAGGAACCCCTTGCTTGATGTGGAAGGGTTGCAGAACAACCTAAGAATCTGAGAAGTTCCTGGCCATCCAAGTCTAAAAATTATTTACAAAATATAAAATATCCAGAGAGTGTATCAGGCATCCAATAACCCTTTCTTTTGACAAGTGGGCTAGTCATACCATCTTTAGTCTGCATCTGGCAAATCATGTCTTGACTTTCTCTGAAAGCTACATCCATGCTCTTCTCTCTTTTCTGCCCACCTTTTATACAAGCAACGTCACCACAGGATCTGGGTGTGAGTTCGTGATAAGAGAGAACACCCATACAGTGCATTTTAGCAAAGCAAAAGTCACATAACTGCAACCTACAAAACAGGTTCAGACATCTGTGTATGTGACATTCCATGGCTGAACTCTCACAAAGCCCATGAAATTTAAGATGTTATTTTCCTGAAGATAAATAGGGACTTTTTGCTTAGTTAAGTGCTGACAAATATGAGAATAAAATATAAAACCAGCAATGTACAATTTTAAGAGAACTTATAGAAGCCAGGGATTCCCAGGTCCTATACACTCCAGTAAGACCTCCCTACTAAGCCTTGACCTTCCACTGACCCATTTGCAAGACCTCTGCTGTCATACCAGACCGGTATTCCTGCCTTACAGAGAGTGCAGTGGAGTGCAGTTGCAGGTGTAGGGTAAGAGATGGGGCATATACTGGTACTGGAGACCTCAAGGTTAGAAACAACTGACCTAATGGTCAGATAAAGAAATGCAGAGCTGCAACTGGCAAAACTGATTAAAGGGCAACAGACCAAAGAATGACCATCCAACATACATGAAGCGTGCCACATACAGTAAATTGGGATGTAATGTGAAAAGACAGAAAGGTGTAAAAGTGCATTAGCAAACATAAAAAGGAACCAAAGTAGTTCCTAAAGTGAGGAAGAATCACCATCAACATTATAGTGCTCCTGAGAAAGCATTTGGAATACGCTACACTACAGCTCATTTTATATTAAATAACTGCTTGTTACTGCTAGATATAAATACAAAAATCATGCAGTAATGTACCATACAAAGATATGAAAGTAAAACAAATTAGCCATAGCCTGATTTCTAAGGTTTGAGGACAAAGCATGTTTGACAAGCCTCAGTCCTGAGTCCTTGCAAACTCAGTACAAAATCTGTAGGAATTGTCAGTAGGAATGATGATAGTGTATTTAGTGGGCTACAGCTCTACAGGTTCCTTGTTTCATACATTCAAAGCCATGGAAAACTAATCATAGGCAAGTTTTAACAGAAGCATTTCCATGTTCCTGGGGGTGCCTCAGCAAGTTTGGGCCCTGTGATTAAACAGTAACCAACTTCTGAGTTTTGGGCAGGACCAGCATGGCTTCCGAGCATAGGCTGTATCATATGACCTGTAGCAAATTGTGCTTGCACTGTGCATCCTGGGGTATCTTAATCCTCACAAGTAAACCAGAAGCATGCCAAAATGACCTCCAGAGCAAGCACAGCATGTCCCACAGAAGAGAGATAAACAGCCTGGAGAACTGTTATCCCCCACCTCTGAACTCCTCTCCCAGCCATCTCTTCTTTCAGTTCTCTGTGATCTATCATTGTGATACCTGTCCTGTGGCTCTTGGCCAGAAGGAATATTTGTTACATGCTCCATCAGTTCAGAGAAGTTGTTGTTGTGCTGCTGAATGCTGCTTTGGTTTGTCCTGCACTATGTACCACACAGGAGGTTTTCTCCGTACAAGATCTCTGGGTATTTGCATCCTTGTTGAACTCTTGGGAACAGAGAACATCTTTTCTGATGCTTGGACAACTCCTCACTCAATACAGCAAAAGCTTTTAAAATATTAATAACATTAATTATTATTAACAGCAAAGTTCTGTGGTTTAATGAAGGCTTTTAACATACAGTTTAAGAAAATAGCAAGGAAGAAAAAGACAAAAAATCTGTTTTTAAAAAATAAACAGACCACAAATCAAACTTTTTCAGTAGCTATGCTGATTATCCTTCTGACTTTAAGGCAAACAGGTTTTGACCTTTTGGGTCAAACTTTACATTTACAGGTCCAAATTACAAGCTAAACAGTGGTCTTACTCCATTATCCAGCCAAGGAAGTAAGTGTATAAAGACTTATTAGTCAGGATTAGTCAAGAATTGACATTGGGGGTTTTATTATTCTAATTAGGCACAGGAAAATTCCTATTCCATTTTGTAATTAAAACAATACACATTCTACCATCTAATTATATTTGACATTTTCAAGGTGTTGGGCGCCGAAGTCTGTAATTACAGAAATGCTGCTGCCTTAAGCAGAACACTCCATAAATATTCATATGTTAAATAGCCAGTTATACTGTTTAGAAGATTTTAAAAACATTTGCGTTTTCTTTTTAAGAAATGTTAGACTTTTAGAAGACACATTTTATATTTGTATTTTTTAAAAGATAGGAAGAAAAATGTCCTTTGGGATCTGACATACTGTATATAGCAAATTGGCTACAGACCTATTCATTAGTATTGTAAGCAGTTATGTTGGAGATTCATAATCCTTTAGAATTATATCTTTTCTTTAGCAGAATGGTTAATTACAGTCAGAAATAACATGGGAGTCCTGTACTGAAGTCATAAGACAGTAAAATGCAATTCTTAAATTTCCTTGATTTTTTAATTAATAATAGAGTTACAGCTTACATACAGTAGCTTGAAGAAAAGGTTATTCACTACCTTTTATTTTAGTGTTTCACAATAAAATACCACTTCAAATATTGCCTATTTTTGATAGTTGAATACTGCCATTTAAAACAGCTGCCTGCCTAAAAATACTATGATCCAAGTAGAGTTTGACCTGTGGGTAAAGCATAAGCTATTGCTCAGGGAGAGACTTTCCCTTCTTGATATCGGAGAAATGGAAAAATACTGAAGATGAAACTCTGAAGGCAAGATGTTCCATGAGTGGGCCTGTTCTGTGTTTCCATTCTGGGAAATTAACTGTTGTGGACATCTTGATAAAAGGGCATAATTTCTCAAAAGAAGGGCAATAGGCATCTGCCTGTTTTGTCCATTTAGCTCACTGGAATAAGTTTGTGTCCTGTTGTGAGATGCCTTGCCCAATGGGACATGGACCTTGACATTAAGTATGACTTTCAAATAGTTAATAATAGAAGACGTTGCAAATGTTTCAAAAGCTAAATGCTGTGCAGAAAGGAAGTTGAGACCTCAAGTGCTGTGCAGAATTTCAGCATCGTAGCAAGAGCAGCACAGAGTCAGTGCAAGTTCCCTGCATACCAGGACAGGGGGCACTGTGGCAGCCTTTGATTCCAGAGGCCCCTCAGGCCAATCAGCACAGCCTCTGTGCAGGCAGGTGTCGAGACAAGGGCACCCAGTTCCACAACAATCTAAATTATTCTGAGAGTCAGAAGATTTCAGGGAAGTCCTCTTTCATCCTGCACGTCTATGTGATGACTGGAAGCAGTCTAGCCCATGTTTATGGCCAGTCAGGCTGCATCTAGCATGAAGTGAGGATTATATTACATATATATATATTTTTATATATATAATATGTATTATGTAATGCATCCTGATAAAGAACTGGACTTCTTCCTGTGATGGGCAAGAAGCAGGACTCAATTTAGTGAACCTGTATATATTATTCATCTATATTTATGTCAGATTATATAACAATTATATATTATATATTCACATAATATGTATTACATATTGTGTATGTTATATGCTGTACATAATATGTATGTATGGTATAGTATGTGAGTGCAAATATAAGTTTGGGTTATGCACATATATATATGTATATATGCACACTATTGACTGAAGCAAACTTCCTAGATGCCTGGTCTTATTTCTGTAATGCTCACAGCACTTAAGGATGCCAATCCACATTTCCTCCCTTTCTACACAATCACAGCCTCCATACCATGTGACATTACAACGCAATGAACTTGAACACAGATAGAACCAGACAAGCAACATTCTTCCATTCACCACCATCTTCAGATTTTGCTTGGAACACTTTGAAGATACAACTCACCCTCTTCAAATCAGAAGATCAAAGATAAGCTGTTCTTTTTAAACAAAAAGTTGTATTAAAAGATATTTTGATTAAATTTAGCTAGAACTCTCCCTCTTTAATAATCCAGAATTACATTTTATGCACAAAAAGCCTGAATTTTGTAGGCTCAATGCTTAAAAATCAGAAAATTGCCTATTAATGCAAGAAACCATTGTCCCTCTGCCATGTAGAGCAGATTTTATTCATCATTTTCCCAAAATACATGTGGATCCCATTCTACCTCTGCTTTTATACTGCATTGTAGAATGGGATGAATGACATTGATTTTAAACAATCAGTTGTTTTTGAAAATGTGAACTGAATGTTGCAAGAATAATATATTTTAAGTATGCTCAAAATTCTTTTAGGACAATCGCTGTTTCTCATAATCTCAGACACTATTAACCATGGGTACCTTCACTGCAGTACAGACACCAGGAAGGACTCATTGCATCTCAGTGGAGGAGCAGGAAGTTGTTCTAATAGTGCCTTGTTCATGGAGGACTCTGGAAAATAGCAAACAAAAAGTGTTTCTGAGCATTTACTAAGGAGGTTGCAGAGAATAATCACATCCTGCTGGTCACCTCTGAATGCCCCAACGCCCATCTCAGGGGCAGGGCTGCTCTCTTTGTTCACTTATAAACTAATAGCTTTAAAATGCCTTTTTGCTATACCTTCTCTTAAATTACTTCCTTCCACAGAGATTTACTGGTTGATCCTGTGCTTTCAGGAGCTGCTGGTGAGCAGAGGTGAATTTGGGCTCCCAGAAGGGCCAACTCTGCTCTTAATAAATTAGTGGAAGTAATTGCAAAGGGTTAGATAACTAAATAGCTGGAGGATAAAAGAATTGTGAACCATAGTCATCAAGGTTCTAAACAGACTGGGTCTTGCCAAAGTTAATTGCTTTTTTGATAGAATTGCAGAATGGATGTGCATTATCACATATTTAGATTCTAGGGAAGGACTGGATACTGGTTTTCATTAACTATTACTTTGAAACTTAATGCAAAATGGCTTTGATGTAGACTGTCATATATGACAGAGAGTTGCTAAAGGACCAAAAAGGGTGATTGATGAACAGCAGAGTGCCAAGGCCCCACATGGGAGACTGCAGTCCTGATACTTTCCTTAAAAAAATTAAATCAAAGTTGTTCAATTAATGATTCATGGATGAAAAGGCTAAATTATGTGTGCTGAAGATTGCGCTGGGTGTTTTGACTAGCTTGGTAGACAGCAGGGTTATTGATATCAACTGAACGGTATCGTATCTCTAGAGAATTAATTATTCAGAGATAGTAAAATAGGCATGACAAGGAGCAGTGAGATATAAACAGCAAACATCAAAGAGATTTATTAACAGACTATGTTGTCTTTGCAAAAGCATTGCTATTCCATTTCCAAACAGTAATTTTTTGCTTTCTTCTCTTCTAGTTGCCCATATTGGCATCTTCTGTTGTTAGCCTCTATTTTCTTGAACTTACTGATGTCTTCAAGCCAGTTCACTCTGGATTTAATTGCTATGACAAGAGTCTGAGTATGCCATACATTGAACCTACACAAGAGTCTGTTCCCTTCTTGATGTTGCTTAGTCTGGTTTTTGCTGGACCATCAATTACGGTAAGTTTGAAGTGCTACTGTCACTTAATAAAGATTTTGAACAGAGTTTCAGTTGGCATAAAGGAAGTAGCTCCTTTGGTTTCAGTTAGGCTGCAGAGTGTCATCCAGGCTAGTTTCCTTAGGACTTTAAATTCATATTTCATTCTTCTTAACAAAAGGAGATATACTCAAAACATTCCCTGTAGCACTTCATCTACTCTCACTGTCTTGATGGTGGGCATTAATGTTAAGAAACCGCATCTGCAGTTGGATGGGAATAGCTTGAATCATTCTGTTATGCTGTACAAATATTTGAACTTTTACAGACAGATACTCTCAGATACATCAAAAATGCAAGAATTTTTTTAAATGCAAGCCTTTCACAGCCCTGAACTAGCCACTTTTGTTAGAACTAGCTTTACTCAAAGAGAAGGTATATCAATCTTGTCAGTGAACTCAATTACATTTTCCCAAATAGCACTGAAACACCTCTAAATTGCAAGTTAGTCATTAAGAGCAGGCAAAAGTGGGCTGATTTAATCATTCACCCAAAGGGAGGAGATGATTTCAACAGAACAGAAATATCCTGTCAGAATGAGCAGTTGGGTCACTATTTTACAGAAAAGAAAAGTAGAAATTGTCTTATATATATATATAAAGGAGAGAATTCATTTTGTCTGATTTTAGCAGTTCAGGTAGGAGTCTTATTCTCACATCACTCCTGTCTGGCAAATGGAGAGAGAAATTCACCTTGAGTGAGTGATTCTATGCACCTAAAAAACATGATCAACCTTTTGAAAGGATCTCTTCTCCCCCCTGACAGCAATGACTATGCATCTCAATTAGGTACTTCTTGAAGGCCAGCTGCAAATATATCTCTGCTTCCAGCTCCTCTTAATTCCCTTAACTTCAACCAGTTAATTCATTTTATAGTTCTATCCCATTTACAGTTACAAAATCTGTAACATGGGATGCCTGTATAAAAATTATCAAGTGCTGTTCTCTTTGCTTCCAGAACGTTTTTTCTTTATTTGTCTTTTTTTTTTTTTTTTTTTTAACTGAACAGTTCTTACTGCATTTGATTTTTGTTGCTTTAGAAACCATTTTTGGAAGGATTTTTCACATCCAGCAGGCCAGAAATTGTACATTTAGGAACTGGGAGCTAAGACTCTTGGTGATTCTGGTGCAGATGATTGTTGCAAACACCAAATACTGTGATAAAAACAAAACATTGGTATTGGGGTTTGGCTGGGTTTCTTAACGGATTCTGCTAAAAACAAACTGGACTTCTCTGAAATAGCTATAGAAGGAATCTATCTAGGCTCACTTGGGCCACAGTAGGTGGTAAAACCTGGCTTTTACTTCAGGGAGTTTATGCTAAGCATAGGTAATATCAAACATCTTAAATCAGGATAAAAGATGCCTCTATCTAGTATTTGTTAAGGGCTTTGATTATAGCTCGATTATTTCAGCATTGCATGAAATTTTGGAATAGAAAATGTTATTCTTGCTTGAATCATTCTACCAGCGATACAGAAAATTAAACAGAAGCATGCTGTGCGAGGAACTCAAACCCATACTTGAGCATGCCTATAAAAAATAAAGTTTGATAAAGAAAGTAAATCCCAAATCTTCAAAGTACAACTGGCTAAAAGCTGCAAGCCTTAGGAAGGTGTAGTTCATTTGTATTGGTGTGAGCATGAATGTGATGCTTGTGTTAGTTAGAGACTGGGCAGTGACAGTACGAAATACACAATCTGCTTCAGTGAAAGCACTGGAGGCATTGGCTCCTTATTATTCAATACCACTTTGGAAGTAAGGAACTAGGGGACATTTTTGTCTAATCCTTCCCTTTTTGTTTGGAAAAATAGGCCAGCGAAGCTCAGTGTGAAAACATTACAACTGTGCCATTGTCCTATTGTAGAGCTTAGCATTTTGTAAGTTAGTTTTTGTAAACATTTTGATTAATTACACACTTTCTAAAACCTGTAGAACATAGAAAAGAAAGCATGAGCTATGTGAGGAATTGAGGATCTCCAGTAAGGTTGCCTATCCTGGCCTCTGTCCACACTTCAGGTACTTACAGCAGGATGAGGCACAAGGTCATCAAGACTCAATAAAATACAGGTGTGATTAAGCCACATTTTAAATACTACCAAAGAGTTTCTCTAAAAAGACAAAAAAAAATTGTGCATGGGGAAGAAGATAAGCAAATTCCAGTGTCAATCCCTCTTTAAAACCTTCTATAAATATTAGAATAGGAATTTTATTCTATATTATTTTTGTTGGTATAATAATTTTCCCAAGACTGGAGAACATATATCAATCTATTCACCTTAGAGTAATTTTTTATACAAAAAAAAATTCTAACATTTTATGATTTATTTTTCCAAGCCATTATTACAGAAGGATCTGTTTGGCCTTGGGGCATTGTGTTTTGGTTTTTCTCTTTGGGCTTTTTCTCTCATTATTAGTGAGTAGCAAATGCATTTAAACAGGTCTGTTCTGTAGCCCTGAAGGGTTACAGAAAATAACTACCTGTATTATTGACATATGTCTTATAGCTTGTGGCATAGATGAAATTTTGTCTATGTATTGCAAAACTATAGGAGACTTCAGTGTGGAACACCTGGACTTGAAGAAATTATCAAGATAGATATTTTATGTCTATTGTCTAGATATTTTATGAACATAGATACACCTGAATTGCAGCATGACTTCCAGTTGCTTCAAAGAACTCTGAATCTGATCCTCTGACAGATTTTGTCTCTAGTTACTCATTCAGAAATGTTAGGACCAGTTATTTAATCATATCAGTGAAGGTTCAAACTCTTACCAGCCACTGATTAAAAACCTGCTTAGAGGTAACAATGTCCTTCCCAACAGAGATCACTAGGACATTAGATCACATTGATTTGGGAAATCAATTCTCAGGGAGAGAAATTCACTGCTGGCACTTTCAGTCCTACTGCCCGTTCTACTCTGTGAGTTTTTTTCTGTGGAAATGCCAGTCTCTGAATTTTCCTTGACATAGGCCTTGTTGTTTTTTGCTCTATCACACAAGCTAATCCATCTGTCTGGTGTTTTCCCTGTACCAGACATTCCCTGGAACTTGGCTAAAAACTGTTATAGTTTTTCTGAGTTTTAAGTTTGGAATACTACTGGTTTCTCTGGGAAGTTTCAGCAGTAAATTGATCAAATGTAGAGAGATAATAGTGGCCACAGTTCTCAGCTAATTAGAATTCCTTAAATAACCCTTACCACTGGCTTTTCCATGTCTTTAGAGAACCTTCACTACTTCAATCTTCCTGGCCAAGAAATTTCAATTTATTAAAACTTTAGCTAATAAAGAGTTAGACTAAGCTTTCCCATTTTACCTCCCTTTTCCTAGGGTAGAGGTGTTAGTATAGACAAACATCACTGGTAATTACAGCAGATTCAGCATAATTCAGATGCTTTGGCATCTCATTGCATTATAAGCTTTGTGCATTGCATGGATTGGTTTTCAATGCAGCTGAGGATAGACAAAGTGAATCTTCTTTTGCTGGTGAGAACTGCCTCATTAATTGCAATATTTCAATCCAACCCTTACTCTGAACTCTGTACAAACCCCGTAGAGAATTCAAAATAGTTGTACTATTGAACAAGGAAAACAATAATATGTGAGAATTTAAATGTATAAATGTGTCTGGATTTTCCAACAAGTGACACCATTTTTTACTTATATTCTTCCTTTTATAAACTCTTGTCTAGGGCTTTGGTCATGATCTGTTTTGCTTGGTGTGTTGCGAGGGATCATAAGGACTGAACTTTTTCCGCTGCTGTGGATCTGGTTGAAACCCAAGCCAAATTAAACAAATACAGAAGAGCAGGCTGTCACATAATTAGAAGCTGCTTGGGATTGCTAGGCTTGTGGCCAAGACTGAATGCTAAAACCACTTCAGGAGCACTAAGACATTGCAGTGGCTCTGGATTATTTTAGAGGCGATATTTTGTAATTACTGCTTTTTTATGGTAGAAGCATCAAGTTTCAGCTGTAGATCAAGGCCTGGATACCACTGAGCACTGTATACTGTATGCCTTTTGCATTTAATTTCAGGGCCACCTTCTCGCCTGCCCTCATTCAGGCTAAGTTGCATTACTTTATGTTTACATATGGATACAAATCTTTTAAAGTTGAGTGCATGTCAGTGGATGACATTAGTTGTGTTACAGTTATATTACAGCCCTTTAAATTCAATCAGGATCTTCTGAGTAAGTGCTACATTCAATTTAATGGCTCCTTTGTCATTGCAGATAATGATAGGAGAAGGAATTCTCTACTGTTGCCTGTCCAAAAGAAGAAATGGAATTGGAACAGAGGCCAATATTAATGCAGGAGGATGCAACTTCAATTCTTTTCTTAGAAGAGCTGTCAGATTTGTTGGTGGGTTTCAGTTGTTACTCAAAAAAAGAACTTTCCACATACATTCAGTTTTCACCATGCAGGTTTGCTTCTCTGAAACAGCCTTCCACAACAGTGCAGAGCATAGCACAGATTTTCTGCCAGAAAACGTGAGAAGAAACTCAGACTGCAGCAGAGCAGCCCCATACTCAATAATGCAGCATCTACACTCTCCGTTTTCCCCTTCCTCTTCTCCTGTACTATTGTCAGTATTTCTAAAAGAGTAATTTGTTTTTCCTTCCCTGCCCACCTTGAGCTGGCTGCCTTTTAATGATTTCAGTGTATAGCTTCCCCTGCCTGTCTTCAGTGCATCATAAGGATTCAACCCACCTGTCACAGTATTCAGCATGACAGTGAAAACTTGTCAGAAACTCTCAGTAGATTTGACATTCTTTTTCTGGAATGTATTTATCTGCCTCTCAAAAAGGGCTAGAATCTGGCAACTTAAATGATAGAGGAAAATGTTGAATTATTTCGTTTTCCTTTTGTTTTAATTGTCATTTATGAAAAACTGTACTTGGAAAGGCAACTGGACTTTGATCCCCTTCTTACAGTTAAATTCCTCTCCCAATGAGTGGCTAAAGGAAAGGTTTCCTCTGTTTCAGAAACCTTTCATTAGAGAAGGCAACCTAGGCAAAGACAACCAGCAGGACAGCAGACTGAAAGCCTGGTAGGACAACAATCCCCTGGGTTTTGGTAGTCTGGCAAACAGGGAGGTAGTGACCAGCGAGGTTAGGCAATCTGTGACCAACAAAGCATCATAAGAGCAGCAGTGAGGAAGAAAGGAGAGTGTTCATAGGTTACAAGAGCAAGGAGGACCCTACACATACCCCATGTCCACTTCTCCTGTTTGGTCTTCCATCACCAAAAAAACAAGTTCAAAGACACATCCCAAATTCACACTCTGAATTTGAAGTTTTTTTCATATTTTAATGTCTAACATTCTTTCAATTTTAGGATGAAAAATAAATTTATCTCTATGAATAAAAGTAGGGAATTATCATTATAGGTAAATCTTTAGGAGAAGAGCAGTTGAAAATGTTCAGTAAAGCAACTGCATTACTTCAATGCCTTGTGAATTTGGCATTATTAATCAGTCTGAAGCATTGATCCCTTATGAAATAGAGTTAAATATTTGGGTTAGTGACAAGGACGCAATACTCAAGAAACATCTGAGGTGTGAAGGTAGCCAGGGTTATCACCAGCTGGTGATTCTGTGGTGGCAAAAAGAGAACAGGTCTTCAGAGCAATGATCTAATGTCCATTAGTCTAAAAGCCTGTCTGTCACTGGGAAAGTGCAAGGACTGGATAAGTACATGTGCTTTCCTCAAATAGCTGGCTACTCTTTAGTCAACTCAGAAAACTTCTTTCCAAACTGAGGAAGCTCCAGTGTAGCTGCCTTTTATGAAAAGATGTTGAAGGACATCAAACCATTAAAACAAAACTTTAAGTATCAACGGGAAGAAAACAAGCATAAACTATCTTATTTTTTTATGTTAAAGAATTCAACTTTGCAATAAGCTTTCACAAAAAAATACCCCATATTATGCATTTAAATTCTCTCAGGTCCAATAACAAAAGCCACCAGGGTTCTGTTGAATGTAGTTTGCACAATCAATCAACCTAATTAATGCAAATACTAAAGTTAACAAGCTCTGTTGATTTCTTTCCTAGGTGTTCACGTGTTTGGTCTTTGTGCAACTGCTCTTGTTACTGATATTATACAGCTATCAACAGGATATCAGGCACCATATTTCCTGACTGTTTGCAAGCCTAACTATACGTCCTTAAATGTATCTTGCTCAGAGAATTCATATGTTGTGGAAGATATTTGCTCAGGAACTGATCTCAATATTATCAATGCTGGAAGGTTGGTTCTGTTCTTCATTGTGTACATTTTTAAGTATTCATTTTATTTTTTATCTTCTGTCCCAATTTCGAGATTTTTTCCTAATTAAAGTCCGAATGAGTTTGTTGGTTGTTTATAACAAAGGTGGATGCATACATGTCTTTTTAGTGATGCTCCATTTTTTCCATAAAGGTATTAGTCTAACAGTGGGCTTTGGAAGACTTTGTCAGGTTCCAAAGCACAGTCGTAAGCAGCTGTTCTCCCCCCTCAAAGGAGGCAATTTCCTATACAATTGTCACTATGTATAGCTGCTAGTGCTTTTTCGAAGTGGTGTGTCGCTAAGTTCCCCTTAACAGGCAGAGAAGAAGTCTCCCAAGCACTTGGTCTGAGACCTCTGTATAACATATATTACTGTTCAGGTGTTTGGGATTTGTTGGACAAGTTTCTTTTGTGTTTCTCTAATTAAGTTTTTTATGTTAACAGCATTGAAAAAAATCTATTTTTTAGAGGAAATACCACAACAGTGCAAATCCGTGTGTTCCCAAACATGTCTTTTCTTGCATGGTATTTCTAACTGGTTCTTTATCTCTTTTCCCACAACCATTTGCTGTTACTGGGATATTGCCAGTGAAGCCTGATGCTTTCAAGCAGTGTCTTGAAACTGCATGGTGTCCCAGGGAAACTGGGACATGATTACATAGGAGCAGGCAGAAAAATTTCCACAATCACATCTCATTCATTTCATTATCTCAAATATGATGTCTACTGCTTTGAATTGACTGCCTGTAGCCATTCCAAAATGACCAATCACTCCTAAGTTTAAATACCATCACTTCCAAAAAACCAGTGAAATTAGTTGTAACATATTAAGACTAAGCAATCAGGTTTTGGGTGTTTCAGTTTCCCTAGGAAAACGACTATATATTGATAGCTCAAAGTTATTTCCATCATAGAGGATAGATTTGGCAATCTATAATATTCTGGCACCACCCTCAATTTCTCCTTAATTCAATTTTATTGTATTTTTCCTTTACTATGTTGTTGTTTCCCTGTGTCAGTCTCAACTTTACCACAGCAAGCAGCACTTGCTACTGGTTCTTCAGTAGCACTTGCTACTTCCTTCAGTCACCTATACAGAAATTATGGTATAACTTCTACAGAACAGGAGGTTAATTTGACTTCAGTAATTTCAGTTTGGAAGGGACTTGTTCTGAGTTTGCCAATTACCTTCATTTTTTATTTGTACTTCCCAGAAACTTTGGCTCCAGAAATTTGCCTCTAGACTCCTGTATGAAAAGTATAGAGAGGAGCACATAATTATCCAATGGATTACATGAAATCATTTTTCTGCAAAATCCCCAAATATCCAGTGGTTCTTATTGTCCATCTTTTCCTCTGTTATCTTCAAAGAGCCTTTTCAGTCACTTCTGTTCAGTTCTCCAGTGAGGTCTCTATCCTCCGTCATCTCTGATGTTCTGACTCAGTATGACTCTGTCTCAGTAGGACTCTCTTGTTGTTCCCCCTCTACACATCCTCATGATGAGCATTTAGAGTCATACACTGCCATCAGAGTTCAGGACGTGTTTTCTTTGAGACCTCTGTTCACCTTTTCAATACGGAGCCATACAAAAAGGCGACATATTTTTAGCTGGAGTTATTTTCATTTTAGATTAAAAGATAAAAAATAGAGGAACAAAAGCAGTGACACCATTAGCGAGTACAGAGAGTGCATTTAGTCTGTGTTTGCCCTGAAAGCATGTGAATAGAAAAGAGAATAAAGAGAAAATTGACTGTACCATTGTGACACACCTTATATACTATAAAAATGCCATCAAATTAAGGTTAAGTTCCAAGTGGTAGAAAAGTTCATAGAATCAAATATACACATTAGCTCCACAGAGACTAAATAGATTTATGCTTCATTAAAACCTGCACAGGGTGAAGGAGTTGATTAGCTATTATAAACATTTACTTTTTTTTTTTTCATGTCTTTATTACCCTGTCCTCAACCCTGAACTTGTTCCACAGGGATACTATTTGTGAAAGATTTGTTCAGGGAGGTTAAAGATAAAGGAAGACGAAGAAGAATTTAGGTCTGTCTTTAGAAATGCAAAAGGAACCACGCAGATTTCATCTTGGCCAGAGTCATGAACCTGCTTGAGCCATAGGCTCAAATTCAGGTCAGCAGTGTGGCATTCACACTAAATTACATGCACCTTTTTAACTGCCAATTAATTATGTAGAACAGACAAAGGAAAATGCAGTCGGAAGGAAATTTAGAAAGCAGACTCCGCAGCTTTGCAGAACAAATGTCTGTCTGAAGTTAAAGCACTGTGCTTCAGTCTCTGCTATTTTAAACTAGCTCACTCAGGTGTTGCTAGGAAAATGGCTGTACGTGGAGCCCAGTTAGGGTAGCAAGACCCATCTGTGAAGCCGAATGATTGTTTAAGCATTTATCCCAGGCTGAGCTTTCTCAGGTGAAAGTTGCTGTTGTGACTGCAAGGTAGACATACTCTTCCTTCAACAAAACATCCAGCATGGTACATTACATATCTATACCATTGTAAAGAGAGAAATACTCACTGTATCTAACTCATTTCTGGAGCCCAGAAGTCATAGAATTTTTTTAGGGCTTCTGTGATCTAGATGTCCACTGTAGAACAGATGTTACTGAATCAAAACCCAGCTTTTTTTTTCTCTACTATGTAAAAACCTCTTTCACATTCACATCATTTTTCTTTAGTTGTGTTTAGAGAATTGAAATGGGTCTAGAAGAATAAGAATATTAAAATGTTAGAGACCCTCATGTGATGGTTCTACGTAGCTTCTGCATGCACAAAACCTCCTTTCCTTGCCAGAGAAGTAGAAGCTAAGCTGTCACTTTCGATTTTCATATCTGAAGTTTGTAACTCAAGACCCAGTCCACATCATTCAAGTCTCCAGGTTTTCAATAGGAGCAAAAGGCCCTCAGCAATTTCAAGAGCAGACTTGGTATTGCATACTGTCTCAGAGAGCTTGGACATATTTTCATTTATTCCCTTGCTCTGGGCATCAAGAAGGGGCTCAGTAATTCTTAAAATACCCTCCCCATGTGTGCTCCATTAGCTTCTGTCATGAGGTAAAAGTACTGAAATTTTTTCAAAAAATAAACCTATAGACATAGCAAATAAAGATGTAGGTTGCCTCTCTCTGAGAAAAATGTCACCTGATGACAGATGTTACTGATAGATCACATATTGCTTAGGAAGTGTAAAATAGAAATGACTGTACCACCCAGTGTTTTTTTCAATGAGCACTGTGCATTTGAACTGAGAAGTATAATTTGAGTGTCCTTCCTTGGCAGAAAGTCATTCCCTTCTCAACATGCCACCCTGGCAGCCTTTGCGGCAGTGTACATTTCGGTGAGTAACCAACTCTGTTCAGTTTCATTTATACAAGACAAAATTTAGAAAGTAATTTGCTGTATATTGTAAAATTTTGTGTTGCCTGGATATCTTGGATGGATGGATGTTTTTATCCTACCAATCTGAAAGCAAAATAAAACTACTAATAAAGCTGGTTTTATTGTAGCTGTTAAAGAATAAGGAAAAGATACAACTGCTTCATATCCTTTGTTAAGAAGCAACAAAAAGTGTTATGTTAAAGTATATTTGATGCCTCATATTACCCTTGTATGAAATGCAGTGTTTATCTGTCTTACAGAGTGATATTTTAACTTACCAGTCAAATTAACCTTTATGCATGCTGCCTTTTCTTTATTGCTGTCTTCACTTGATTCGCTGCTTTTAAACTCGAGGCATTAAGGGCCATACATTCATGTGGTGTAGTTTGATTTCACCTCCATAGATCTGCAGCACAGATGAAATGGCACCATCACTCCCAGAGGCCTTCAAGGTGTTACTGCAAAGCAAGTGAATAAAACCCATCAGTTTCTAGCAGAGAATTGTGGGACATGCTGCAACAATCACAGCTGATTTTGCACGTCTGAGCTGTAGCATTTCTTCAGTATGGCCTACAATGTTTGTACAAGTGACAACTTACTAGAAGTTTGAAAAGTAATTCTACCACTCATGCTGTGAAAATCAGAGGAAAACAACAGTAACGACCAGTTAATGACTTTAGATAATAGTATTGTGCATGTACTGGGAGCTTGCCAGTATTTATTCTGCCTGGGGAAAGGCCAAAATTTGGAACAATACTGATGAACCACCTCCACTTAATTTTTGTGACCTCCCTGACATAATGGCCCTCAGTTTAGAAATGGCTCTCTAAAGCATCTGGTGGGAGCTTTCATTGGAACAGGTTATTGTGTTCATCTGGCATGACATCTGGCTTCTGTATTTCACAAGTGGTGGCTCCTTAGTCACATTTATAGAACATTTAGATGCTGATTGGGAACAGTATTGAGGCATAAAATCCTTATCCTAATTGATGCCAACAAGCAACACTGCCTATGTTTTTGGAAATCCATTCCTTGTGATTTCAGATCTTTCTACAGTAAGTGAGCAAATTTTAACAGGGCTGTAAAGTAAAATTAAACTGATTACTTGTAATATTACTGTGTACTAGTGATCTATATGTAAAAGAAACATTGAATGTGAGAAATTAAATCCTCTTAGGTACATTTAAGTTTCTTCAACTGCTTCTTCGTTTCTTTCTTTTTCAAGATGTACTTCAATTCTACGTTAACAGACTCCTCAAAACTTCTTAAACCACTCTTGGTCTTTGCCTTTATCATCTGTGGAATTATATGTGGTCTGACTCGTATCACGCAGTATAAGAATCATCCAGTTGATGTTTACTGTGGCTTTCTCATAGGAGGAGGAATTGCTCTCTATTTGGTAAATATAATAGTTAAATTTTAGAAAATAAAACTGATAAGGCTGGAATAAGAGTACTGGTAATTTTTATGAAAATTTTTCATCATGGTCACATGCCATAATTACAAGTGTAGTCAATATGTGTTGAAGATGAGTTGGGGATAATCACTTTAAAAGCAAAAAGGAAAAAGCAAACAAGTATTTCAATGTAAAGTGCCAGAACAGTGCACAAAGTGGAATATAATCATCTGGCATTATATACAGAAACAGCTCTAACTTCATGTGCTTTATTAAATACTTAAAAATACTCATCTTTTCTAATCCACACTTAAAAGCATAACACAAGAAAAATACTTGATTAACTGGTATTTGTTGCTGACCTGAGTTGATACTGACAGTGTTAGCTTTATGATCTCAAAAAATGATTGAATTATGAGCGACTCAGCTGAGTGAATTGCTGAATCTGCAAGAAATTAAAGGCGACATTATACACTTGTGATTTGTTGGAGTTCTTAGGCAAATCATGCAGGGAAAGTGGATGGTCAGATCAGGTTATTCCTATGCTTTTCCTTTGTACTGGGTTGAAAGAGATGGAGCACCTTGGAAGGGTCCTGTCAGGAAGCATGTAAGTCAGGGCTGTTTGTATCTGTCAGTAGGAAGCTCATCAAGCACTTGCTTTTGCTTGCTGCTCTCAGTATGCCTCCAGCAGGAATTCCGCTGCCCTGGCTGCTCAGAAAGCAACACAGGTGCCTGGGAGCAATCAGAGCATCTGCTGACACCACTGCTTGAGTGGGGGCAGGTGGACAGAAGAGTCTTAACTGCCAGTGGGATGGTTTTACCCCCAAGAAGTCAATGACGAATTTTAGTATAATACTAAAATAAGTTCATTTCCTGACCTTTTTCTTTTTCTGTGATAACATAACCTGAGGTAACTGCAGATGGTCTGCAAAGGTGACCAGGGAAAAATGGCCTTCACAGTGGCAGAAGAAACAGCAGTCAGGGTAATAACAGAAACCCCATGAGCTGCTAAAGTCAGCTTCTGTGATTGCACTGTGAACAGAAAGGCACTCTGTTGAGAATATTATTTCAAATGATTCCGCTGTTGTAGATTTACCTAAATGGAGCTGTTGTCCCCATGTTTGAAATGCACAAACAGGTATACTTTGATAGTTCTTCATATAGTGCTGCGTGACATCATACAGCAGAGAGTATATTGTCCTGGATACCCACTACTCAGTAAATCTGCCCTGAAAACTACATACCAATAGGAGGAGGGGGAAGGGAAATACTGTGAAACTACAAATAATTCTGAAAGGAGTGTAAAGAACAACTCAACTGATGGAGTCAAATATTTGACCCTCTCACATAATACCCTCAGTGGAGTCCTTTCAAAATGACAGCATTTTATAGCAAGTCTACTGATTAGGAAAATGTTGTATAACTAAATCTTATTACAGTTCTGCACAGCTTGGAAAGCAATTGATTTAAAGTTGATAAACTGTTCTATGATGTAGATATTGTATTACATGACTATTTTGCAGTAGAAAGGGCAGAATCTGCTAACAGGAGAGTACAACTCAAGCAGTAACAAGATTCCGTAAATCAGAATAGATGGTAGTATAGTTGTAAAATAGCTTTGCCTAAGAGACTGCAAACATCTATTTTCCTATTTTTCTAACAAAACGTTATTTCTGTAGCTGTATCTGCTGCTTGATAAAAAGAAGAAAGCCCATGGAGGTTAAGTCCTTACCTCAGCTATTTATTGCCATGAATAACATGCCCTAGTTATCCTAGTGAGACTACTTCATACATACTTAGAGGTACCAGATTGAGGACATAATTTGGACTAAGGCTATACTAGTGAGAAAAGGAAAGTAAGCATACCCATCAGTTTACCTGGAGTAATTATGTCACTGAATTCTATTTAAAAGCAAAAGAATGTAATTAAAGTAGCTTAAAATGTGTCCTTTTTAACTTTCTTAACTGATTGTTGATGCTTCTGTCCAAATATCAGGGCCTGTATGCTGTGGGGAACTTCTTACCAAGTGACGAGAATGTGTTTCACCCAAATTTTCACAGAGAACCTCTAAGGTCTTTGACAGACCTTAGTCAAGATGCCAACAGAATCCTGCCAGGAAAAAATGGTGGCAGCAGCGATGGCATTGTCTCTCACCGTACAGAAGGCATCCTGAATAGAAACCACAGAGATTCAGGCTCTCTGACCAACCTCAAGAGAGCAAATGCTGATGTAGAAATAATAACACCACGAAGCCCAATGGGAAAGGAAAACATGGTTACTTTCAGCAACACCTTGCCAAGAGTCAACACACCATCCTTGGAAGATCCAGCAAGACGAAATGCAACAATACACGCATCAATGGATTCTGCCCGTTCCAAACAGCTGCTGTCCCAGTGGAAGAATAAGAATGAAAGTCGAAAGTTGTCCCTGCAAGTAATAGAGACTGAATCTGGCCAGTCACCACCAAGGGCTATTGAAATGAGGTCAAGCTCAGAACCCTCCAGAGTGGGTGTAAATGGTGATCATCATGGCCCAACTAGCCAATACCTGAAAATCCAACCTGGCAGTGTACCAGGTTGTAACAACTCAGGTCTTACTGGCGGGCCGAGGGTCTCTATTCAGTCCCGTCCTGGCTCATCCCAGCTAGTACACATTCCTGAAGAGACTCAGGAGAACGTGAACACATCACCCAAAAGTAGTTCAGCTAGAGCTAAATGGCTGAAAGCTGCTGAGAAGAGTGTTGCATGCAGGAGCAATAGCCAGCCAAGAATCATGCAAGTAATAGCCATGTCTAAGCAGCAAGGAGTGCTTCAGGGCAGTCCAAAGAGTTCAGAGGGAAGCACAGTGACCTGTACAGGAGCCATCAGATATAAAACCTTGACAGACCATGAGCCAAGTAGCATTGTTAGAGTTGAGGCCCATCCGGAAAATAACAGACCTGTAATTCAGATGCCATCAGAAGGTGAAGGAAGTGGGTCATGGAAATGGAAAGGTCCTGAAAAAGTCACTCTTCGTCAGACATATGAGCTAAATGATCTTAACAGAGACTCTGAGAGCTGTGACTCCTTAAAAGACAGTTATGGGTCAGGTGACAGGAAAAGAAGCAACATAGATAACACTGAGCATCACCATCATGGAATCACTACGATAAGAGTCACACCAGTGGAGGGAAGTGAGATTGGCTCAGAGACTCTGTCCATTTCTTCTAGCCGGGACTCAACACTTCGAAGAAAGGGTAACATCATTTTAATCCCTGAGAGAGGGAGCAGTCCAGAGAACACCAGAAACATCTTCTATAAAGGCACATCCCCCACACGAGCATACAAGGAATAAGAGGAGACATATCAGCTGGTCCATACCACCACAAAGGAAACACATCTTGACACAGGTTCTGCTCCCTTTGTTTTGAGCTGATGTTTACCTTCATGTGCCAAATTATTGACCAGCAGCCCAGCATTGCTGATGTGCAATGTGCATGAGCCTGTGAAAAGCATGTGGTGGGGGGAAAAGCACAATGCCAGAACTAATGTGAAATATTTTCATGCAACTTGTTTCTTCAGATTCAAAACATTTATCTGAGGGTGATGATGTCAATTAAAACAATGGTCTTGAACACAGACACTGTATTTCCTGAATGTGCCAACTTTTTATTTTATATTTGTGTGCAAAATTGACTGACTTTTTCACAGCAAAGGCTGTATCAGTGGTATATATTCACCTTTGCAGAATTTGCACCAAATCTTTAATACAGGATGGTGCTGATGATAACTTTACATGTTTTGAAAAATTGCATACTTATCAGACTCTGCAAACATGACATATTGATGTGCAGTTACTTTACAAGTAATATTGCTAATACTATGATGATGCTGGCTGCATTCATTTAGCGTAGGAAATATTTACAGCTTTGTTATAGTGGATCTGTCACATTCAAAGATTGCAAAGGTTTTGTGTAGTTCTTTAAGATGTCTACTGCAACAAAAAATGTGTGGGTGACATTCCATTAGAATGGAATGACTACCTATTTTGAATAGTTTTGCTGCTACCGCTCAACTTTTGTTTAAGAACAGGTGCTACTAATGAAGAGGCTGCTTCTTAGTGGGCTAACTTGTAGAATTGTTTTAAATTACGTTTTTTAGGGGGTCTTATCAAGTACTACAAGTAATTCAGATTTTACATTTTTAAACTTCTTATTCTGTCCTTCAGCGACCCTTCCATTTTTCTATTAGTTTTTAAACAAATAATGCAGGACACCAACAACTGCAAGATGTGCAAATGTGAAAGGTGAGCCATAAGTAAATAAAAATAGATGGCAACTTTCCTGACCAGCTTCCAAGGAGACAAGAATTAATATCATAGCTCACACTTAGAAGCAGTCATTCACCTCACTTGCTTAGTATGCCACAAGAACAATCACAAGTTTCACCCCAATCACCATCACGTAGGGGATTTGTGCTTGGCTTTAAAGAATGGAATGCCTTGGTATTGCAGAATCACTGAACAAGTGTTGCATTGTGCCACTACTACAGTTCACCTCCTTTGAGACACCCTCCACAGCCTTCTTAAGCATGATATTTTTTTCCCACCACTGCCACTTAAGAATATGAAAGGTCTCTGCACCTGAGAGAACATGAATTATTTAAACTGAGCTTTGAATATAATGAAAAAACTTGCCTGCTAAAAATCTCCATTGCCAAAAATTACTGAAAGGGTAAGCTCTGAAAGGAATAAACATGGCATGTCCTAAAATGGGCATGCTAGAAGGCATGCCTCATTTCATTTGGCTCTGACTTAAACTTTGAAGGAAGCCAGGTAGGCTGCCACCCACTGCAGCTCTTCATTCTCTCCTATTTCTACCTGAAAGAGAACTACTGTCAGACACCTGCCAGCTCCCTTGGTAGGAGGGGAAGGGAATGGCTTAGCAGTCCCCTCACTGAATGAGTAGTACCAGATCAGGTCTGTTCTCTGGCTTCTTAAGAGAAGTGTTTTGGTCCAAGTCCTCTTCTGATTTAGGGTATCAGAGAACCAGATACATTCTCTATAGTCAGAACCTGTCTACAGGACTCTACCCCACCGAACTTAAAGGAAAAGCCCACCCTACCCCAGCTAAGTAGGAGGTAGAAGGAAGAATCATCCTATTCAAGAAGATAAACACCACAACATAAACATAGACCAAAAACAAAAAACCACAACCAAACAACAAAACAAAAACCCAAAAAAAGACCTTAAAACCAAAACAAAATCCCAAACCCAACCCTAAACCGAAGTAATTTCACAAGTATGAGGATGGTGTTTGCGAGTCAATGGAAAGCTTTATATATACTTCCCAGTTTAACAGGTGCTCCAGGCTTAGCTGAATGCTTGCTGTCAAGCCAACTGTGCCAAGCAATGCTTCCCTCACCTGCCCATCACCCAGTGCTGTGAAAGAGTGTCAGTCCTGAAGGAAATGACCACACTCTTTCTGCTATTGATACAAGATGACCCCATCATACTTAAGATGATTGGGAGAAAGTATTCTGCAGGTTACATGTAAGAAGCTACCCAGTAGGGTTGCAGCATATTGTGTATGTTAAAGGCACCATATGTTGAAGACACTTTAAGGCACATCAGCTGGGAAAAATAATCATAGATACCAGGAGAAAAAGAACAAAAAAGTAATTTTTTTAAAAATGAGTTCTCAGATGCTAGTATTTACAAGTCAGGATTTGTTTTTTTCTTTTCAAAAGGGTGTATCTTTAGTCCTTGGTATTTAATATGAAATTTTGTACAAGATTCCTAGGAATTACAAACACTTGGACTGTCACGAACAAAACCCTTTGGATTTAGTTTAGTCTAGGTACAGGATAAAGTAGGTAGGATTAGCTTTAAAGGAATGGGTAAGACGCAAACACTGTTGGCCTATTAATGCAGGGAAATAAAATGCAATCATTTGTTAGTTTGTAAGTGCAGGGGAAAAGAACATAAGTAGATGAACCTGGAAATAATGGAAAATTGAAATGGAGAATAATGGCAATAAAGCAAAGATTAGAAAATGTTCCCTCTGGCAATTTAGCTGTTTTGGAAACAGCAGGATTCCTGGTGGGAGTGTTTGTTCTTTATTCCTTGGTTTTAGTCAGATATATATTGGCATATATGTTGCTTTTATTACTCTAAAACTTGCTGCACTATTTCAAGTGCAGTGTGATATTTTTCCTAAAGTTTCCTATTTCTTAAGAAAAGATTTTAAAGCTCTTGTGTAATCATTGAAATTATGTTCTATACATAAATATTGATATATTCTTTTTTACTCAAAGTGCCAAAGGCTACTGTTTTTAATAATGGCTTATCAAATTATATTACGTTAGAGAGCAGAAATGTAATAATATATACATTGGAACTCAGACCTCTGCATGTATATTTGATAAGGAGCCTTTTGTAAAAGTACTCTTTGTTTACATTCCACTGGTACCTTAATTTAAAATTAATCAAATAAATTGACAGGTGACATCTTCTTAGTGTTCTGATTTTCTTACTTGCTAACAGGCACGAATTTCTTTGTTAGGCTGTGCTTTACTGAGAAAAGAAAATACTTAAAAATAAAATATGTTTTTAAATGAGAATTCTCTATATAAAGTATTGTGTTTAATAAAATGTTATGCCATGTTTTCAAATGGAAAATAATTTGTAAATTGCTATAAATGTATTTTGTTAAATAAGTACAGATCAATGCTACTGTGTGAGTTTATTGTGCTAACATCATGAAATAAAGATAAAATTCCTCATTGATGTTTGATTATCTCTGTGGTGAAGCAAAGTCTCATTCCCCCAAATTATTTTTCAATATTAGGTATCTCATGATGTGTAAAAGTGGTCATCAGTGAGAAGCCTTGAGGTCTTGCACAGTGGTAAGAATTTATAAGGAACAGTGTCCAAACTTGTCTCTAACCAAAAAACATTTTACAAAAAAACCCAAGTGAACTGGGAACTTCAGGCCTTGTGAGAACGTGCCTGTTCAATCACTCTGTAGCACCAGCTGCATTGCTAAAACCCTAATGCCCCTAAACCACCTTGCTAGTGTTGCGTAGAGCTGCCAGACATGGTGAGGGCAGCCTCAGGTTTGTGAATGAGAACAGGGCAGATGTCAGAGGCAAACCTGAGAGGATGGGCTCTCCCCAGGGGAAGAAGTTAGGATGCAGGAGTCAGCAGGTGTCATACACCCTTTGCTGGCAACTGTGAAAAACATGTGTAACAGCACAGTGTCAGAAGCAGTCTTAGCTAGAAGCCACACCAGGCAGTGTGGTAGGCAAACAGCAAAGAGTGTCTCCAGGCCTGTCTGAGACACCCTGAAATGGCAACAGCAGGGCCCAGGTGCTTGGGGTGGAAGACACAGCTGTAGCTAGGGCATGCACTGACATTGCCAATGGCATAATAACGAGTGCAGGGAGTAGCAGAGCCCCTGCAATGCATGGCAGCACAGCAAACTGACTCTGAGAAGCTTTCCCAAGCATTCCTAGGCCTTGGTGCAGGCTGCCCCTTTGTACCTGTGTGTCCTTGGAGCAGGTAACCTGCCGTGGCTGGGTGGCACTGGGCAGCTGCTGGCACTGCTGATTCCAGCCAGGCAGCGCAGTGCTGAGCGCTGCAATGACACACACGTGCCATGCTCCCAGCCAAGGCACACGGGGTGGCTGACATCGCCTCAAGCTGTTGGTGCAAATCTGGGTCACTCGGCAATCCCTGTCCCTTGACTTTCATGACAACTTAAGATGGGAGCCCTCAGGCAAAACAGAATCTAAAACCAGTATGCTGTCTCTGTAAGAAAGGGAAGTGTCTGCACAGTTGTGATACTGTTCCCTCTGTGGTGACAGAAGGTCCTTTCTTCTGGTGGCGGGGGCTGAAGACTGTCCTGACCCCACACATGAGAAGCTGGTTTCAGGAGACGCCTGTCCTTTGGCCGCAGCAGAAGCTGCTGTGGCAGTGCATTTTATGCCTTCAGAGAGGCTGTGTGACGCATAAAGGGTGTGGCCCAAGGTTAGTGTCCCACCCTCTGGGACATGTGTTGGTAGCCTGGGAAAAAGGTACAGACAGTGATGTCCCAGGTACGGGTCAGAGAGACCCTGTGAAGGATGCAAGAGAGCAAAACAGACTAGGGTAGGATTCTGCTGAAAGCTGACATCTAATGCAAATCTCATGAGTTCTCCCCTGGGAATGGCCCCTTCTATGGATCACAAAGGGGCCTAGACAATAAGTTCAAACATTTTAAAAGGCTCATCTTAAGCATCTGAATTTAGGCTAAAAACGAAGTTCCCCTCTGAAAGGTACCTTTTATGTAGAGATTATATTATAAAACTACATCTAAGAAGAGAAAGTACCTCTACTGACAAACCTTGTCATATTCTCTTAGACCATTTTGGCTACAGCAACAGTGTCACTAAATTAAGAGAGCTCACTGTGATCCAGACTGATGACTAAATGTGATCATGCAAAGGGGTTTTCAAAGGTATGATTGATTAACTGAAACTTAAAGCTATTTTGTGCTGGATTTTATAAGAGCTTCAGAGGCCTTGATATAAGAAGTCACATAAGACAAGACTGTACCAGAATCAGTTTGGTATACATTTATGAAGACCTTTTGTGTGATGGATCAGTGCACACCTAATTTGGCAGGAACATTTTAAAGGCATTAGAACCCTTGTTCATAAAGTCACAAATAAAATCTTTTCACAAACCTCACAGCACAGAATGTATCGAACACGGGATAAAACTTCCAACTGTCTCCATACTCCGCATTCAAAATGAAAGTGAGGGAACTCCAGCTGCATACATGTGCATACACACACACAACAAAAAGTTAACCTGTTCAAGCCAGGGTTTAGAAGGAGAATGCTAAACCTACAATTTAAATCAAGGAACAAATTGTGGCAAAGCTGCAAATACTCTCTCTAAAATTTTTCTGCTTTGCCTGCAGTAATCTCTTCAGGCACTCCAAATATTATTTAATTATACCTCCCATATATGAAACCTGTGATTTTGCCATAAAAAGTAATACCAATCTTCACATTCAATGGATTTATCAGCACAGTCCTGCTTTTAAAAAAAAAAAAAAAGCTGAAAACTAAACCAGAACTAAAGCAAGTCTGCTCAGTCCTAGAAAGCTCTTCTCATGTTTGAGGAAAAAAAAAAAGAAACAAAAACTATCCCCCCTCCAAACCTCTCCCTACCTTCAAAGTTCAGGTGCCATTCAGTGTTTTCCTACTCTATTACTTTTCCAGTGCTGCTCAGAAAGAAATGGGAGTCATGGGGATTTGTGGATATGTCGAGTCTCTGCAGCTACTAAATGATGCATAAGGAAAAGCTCTGCTCTCTCATCAAATCATTCAGAGGAGATTGGAGCATTATCTGAGTGCAATGTGATCATGTTTCTGCTCCTGCTTCAAACTGAGTTTGTGGATTATGATGTCTGCTCCTACCCTGTGCCGGGGCCAGAAGACTAGCTCTGCTAAGTGAATAACATCACACAACTGGGACCAATAGCTTTGCTCGTTTTTACCTGTAAACTATATGACTGTGCTTTGTAAACAATACCCATATTTGAATTTTCTCTAAAACTAGCTCTAATGGTTTTTCCAATTACTACAGGCTAGGTTTATCAAAGCTCTCAGTATGCATTTTCATTTTGTGGGTTCTGTCATGTACATATTGATGAGATATTCTTTGCCTGAGCTACATAACTGACCCTGTGGGCCAGTCACCCTGAAATTTGTTTGCTTTAGTCAAGGAGAGGCGTGGATACTTACCAGAGTCCAGTCACTTCTTTCATAGAGCAGCAGCAGGGGCTGAAAACTTATGGATGGTATCAGTTGCAGTCTCCTCTGATATGTCTTGTCTTCCTGTAGCATTTAAGACAATTATCCTTTTTCTTATAAAAGGGGAGAGTTTTCACAGAAGTGATTCCACCATCCTTTATCTCCCGACACTGATTACACACCAGCCTGGCAAGGAAGAGTTGCGGGCTTTGGCCACTTCAAGGTTTTTATTTCCTGAGAACTGCTATGGGTATGATGACAAACCAATGCCTTGGTTTACTACCAGAGAATGAGCAGAAAAACTGAAGAGAAGCATGCAGTTTAAATGATCAGGACAGCTTCATATAGCACATTCTGGTTGGTAACACAAAACAAATGTGCTGTGAGCTCTGTATGCCTAACAGATTGCAGACTTGTCTAACCTGCTAAACCAAGGCAGATCATGGAAAGAGGTTTTTAAAACACTTTCATTTTTAATGAGATTTATGAAAGAGTTCTCCATTCACTAACTTCTTTTGTGATGCAAGTGGAAGAATTCAGATACAAGTTAAAAAGCCCCAAAACTTATACCTTACCCAATAAAAGAAAGTGAGTCAGGAGTAAGTTGAAGGTGCTTTACAAAATGGAAGATTAAGCAGCGCTGAAAGAACAAAATCATAATTTTTAAATTTGCATGTGATTTTTATCAAGCAGAGTAGGCAGCTAATCAGTACAATCGGTGCTTTCTCAATTCCTCTTCAGTTATTCATCAAATAAATGAAGACAGGGTCACTGTAAAACCATTAATTTTCTCCATACTTAAGATACAAAATGTGCCTACTTTACAAAGCCCTGAGCTCTTGTCATTGAGAAGGGTCAGGGGAGAAACCAAAGGAACTGGTGAAAGTGTATCTGAATCTGTGAAGTGATACAGAAGCTACATGGATACTTTATGATATTCAAGATCAAAATTTTTGAAAATCATAACAAGAGTAGCTAATCTAGCACTGGAGGCGCAACTAACACAACCAGGGGAAGGAAACTGGGAAGGAACATATTACCAGTCAAACTCACTGAGTGGATTTGTAGCAAGGAAGGTGAGCTGGATGATATCAGTTGTATGCCACTATGCCATGTCAGACTGTACAAACAGTCTGTTGTTATAAAGGAAAACACATAGAGAGACACAGCAAGAGATCTGCTGCCATAGAAACAGATGTAGCTGCTAGATATGCTGCATCATTGCTACACTGAGGAAAAACCATGCATCAGCAGTATACACAGACTGCATCTAACTTGCTTTGTTCAATCAGAATTTAAAATCCGATAGAGATGAATGATGATCAGTAATTATTTATAATATAATGCAGCTGCACCATCTTAGCATACTTTCTAACAGGACTTAATAACTAGTGGAAACCTGGAGATGAAAAACTAAAAAATTACGGATTAAGTATCATTCAGAAGCTTTGATCTGATGTTCACAGTGCTTTACGTTCTCAGAAAAATGAAAAAAGCTATAGGGCCTGATCATTCATTTCTTATTCAGACATCACTCCTATAGCAAAGAGTGCTTTACTTTTGCAGGTTTTGTTCCTATTTGCTAGGAAATGAAGTTGAAATTCCATCTTTCTAATGCAAGGCCATCTCTCCTATTCCAGTTGATGGTACTTTCTTGTACATAAGGAATCTGTCCGCCAGGATCATACACTACAACAGTGCCCATTTCATCTTCTATTATACCCAGTCTTGTTCCAGCCTTGTAGAGACTTACCAGTCTATTTCACCTACAGTGCAATTGCTTTATGTGGAATCAATTAACATTTTAAACAAATGAAAATAAGCCACTGTTTAAATCACTGCAGAAACAAGATTTTAAAGTTTACTTTTAGAAAAAATTATAATGACAACAGTTCAAGGCTGAAATGCTATTTCTCTGTAGTCAGTATCTCATCATTCATAATCCTCTAGTAACATGCAAATGTATTTCTGCTTTTAAATTATGGCAACATGGAGCTTTGGATTATCCAGAGAGAGTTTAGCACTGATATATAGCTGATATATTGAATTCTGAGCCCACCTGATTCTCACTTCTTAGAAGATTGGACTACATAAAACAAAATAGTAGTATAATAAATTACAGGCAGAGATGTAATATCTGTTATATGTATTATATTTAGGCCACAAGGATGACATTTGGTAGATGCTATAATCTCCTGCCACTGTATTAATCTTTACTGAGTGCTGCCAGTTCCCGGTAGAATTCTGATGTTATCACTTAAATAGGAAAAAAAATTGTATGTTGAAAATTATTCAGTTTTTCTCTCTTCTGTGAGACAAAAATAAAGTGCTCCATTTAAACCACTCCTACATGGTTTTCACTGCATAATGGTACTCTGTGGCAGCAGCTTGCACAGTAATGCTGCTTTCTACTAAAAAGCATGAATTGACCTTATGTAAACTGCAGTAATTGTTTCCTGCATTAATGAAAAGATCTGTCATTTTTCCAGAAGAGGAAATTCAATTGAATTAAGATGCTATTAATCCAGAAGTTCAGATATTTTCAATATTTACACATTTCTGGTACTAATACCATAGAACAACCTATGCAAGCAGAAGCTTCTGGATATGAACATCACAGATCTATCACTTAAGCATAAAAGTGTTGAAAGTACTTTATGTCTTTTTAGCATATACTTTCCAAATACATATTTTTAGATGTTTTGCTGAGCATCTAGTTGATTATATTGTCTCTTCACTGAACACAACGTTTAAATCTATGTCTTCTACTCCCAAGTGCCAGAAAGGAGTCTTAAGAAAAAAACACTTCCATTCAGATTGGCCTTGTTTTTACTCCTTGAGAGTGCTTGGTATATATCAGAGTAATGAGTGCTTATTAAGAAGGTGAGACAAAAGGACAGAAGATTTGTATATTGTATGCTGTGTCTTTTCAAATTGTGATCTACATTACCTTAAAATTTTTTTTAAAACCTCATGGTTCCTGGGACAGTGAAGAGTCAGTTACAATAAATAAGATCCTTTACCTATCATAGTGAATGTTAAAAATTTCTGGAACTCTGTATGTCAGCTAACGTAATCACTCGGTCTTTTCAGTATCTGAAGTCCACTGGAACCAAATCAATCTTGAGGAAATGTAAACTGTCAAGATTAAATAACCTTGTATTTTTGAAAACTAGCAGGAAATCTAGGTTTTGCTACAACTTACAGCTCTGCCCAGGTAAGCAATCATAATGTCAAAATATGGCACACACATGGACACATACATGATTGATGGGTGGATTAAATTAATTTCTAACAATTCTTAAAAATGGAAAGACACGTTCCCTTGAAATTGCCAGAATTACTTGATAACTGCCAGTAAGAAACCCGTTGTACTGTCCTTAGTATGAGTGTGTAGAATGTAGATTCAAACAGGCTGAGTGCAGCCCTGGCTGTCCTTGGTCCAGCATAAGTAGCCTGTGTGAGGCTTTGGGCTTTAAAAATTGTTAGCAGTAAGAGCCTGGGAAATTATAAACCTGGAGTAGTAGTAGCAGGGTCAGTGATTCACCAGCATGGACAAGAACATGGACAGAATATGAACAAGAGGAGAAGACAATGAGGTATGGAAATTTTTGCTGTCTCCAGTTTCTTCCATTCTACATAATGCTCCTAGAAAAGTGGAAATCCAGGTATTTTTAGATTTTATACCATCTATTACTCTGCAAGTTCTAGTACCCTCCCTTCTCTTCTCACAAAACTACAGCTCCATACAATAGCTTGTGTTTACCCACTTCTTCCTTTTTACCACATCATTACTTTTCTCTTTCCTTAGATTGCGCGTGTCCCGGGAAGTACAAGCTCTTCCTGTGTTTGCCATTACATAGTGAGAAAGATCATGACAGCAAGCTGTACAGATGGCCAAAATACGTATGTTCAAAGGTGACCCCAGGGGCTAATCCTGCCAGACGTTGGTGTGCTGGCAGCCAGGACTCCAGGGAGAGTACTGCCTCACCCAACACAAACTGCTACCCCACAGCCCATGCAGACACTCTCGGGTCCTACTGTATTGCCAGGCTGAATCACTGGCAGCATTGTGCCCCTTTGTCTACAGAAACAAAAGCTGACTGACAAATGCTTCTAGAAGGCTGATACTTCTCCAAGCTACCTATTTTAATTGCTCTTCATTTCTTCTCTCCCTTCTAAGAAAGAGCAAAAAGATTCAACAGGAGCAAAGTGTGAATAATGTGCAGTACCATCACATTTTGCTTTCAAACCAGGAGTGTCTTCCAAAACAGATCAAATAATCAGTGCTAACAAAACCACCAAATCAAGCAGTGGCTAATTATTAACCCACACCAACAAACAAAAGCAGCAGCATTTCATCTCTCCCCTTAGTGTAAAAATTCAAAACTGTGAAATGAGAAATGTTCTAGCTGGAACCTCGTAAATGTCCTAACCCCATCTCTCACCAATCTGCCTTTCCTGCCTATAAAATCCAATTGACTGACAGGCAATTTGTATGAGCCTTTGTACTATGTAAGCTCCAGTAATTCCTTCTTTTAAAAGCCTTTCACTCCTGCTCACTGCAAGAAGTGAAAAATGTGTCTGTGTGAAGTAAACATGCAAATTTGGCAGAAACTAACCCATCAGCTCCCATTAGCACTACTCTTAGGTATGGCAGCTGGGATGGGCCAAGGGCCATAACTGGCAACTTTGTCATTATTTTACTTCATCTCTTAAGAGATAGTGACGAGATCTTATTGGCCCAATTAACATCTAAGTCCCATCAGACTATTTTAGATCAGATTAAGTCAAGATTGTTTGGACAGATGAAGACACAGAGCTAAAAAATACTGAGAATGACACACTATGACATGAATTGGCCATTTCTTCAAGGAAGAGGAAGAATTGTTTCTCTCTCCCCTTTCCCCTAGCAACCGTGAAAATTTTGGGTTGTTTTTCATTTATAGAAGAGCCTTGATTTCAGGATTGCCAGCAAATAGAAGCATCTGCTTGTAACCAAGGCATCTTCTGAATAGCACAGGACCTTCAGTTAAAACCCTAAGAGCTTTTTAGACCTTATGTCTTATTATAGCAATTATTTCAGATAAAAGGAAATTACAAAGCCTGAGGTATGGGAAGGCTTTCATCACACCATGGAGTGCTCATATTATAATCCATCCCCAGGAGAGAACTTGCTTGACAAATACTATAAATGGGAGCCTCTATAAGAGGATAAATAATTATTCATCTGCTGATAAATTCTGACAGATCATCTTTCCTATGCAGCTTGAGTGAAAGACATATTCAGAAAGTCCTTGATCTGTTAATGGGCTAATAGCATTCTAAATCCAGACTACCTTGAAAAACACTGAATGTTTTAAAATGTTATTTTACATTTTTCCCTTTTTCAGTGAAGTAGTATCAATGAACTCTATGCATCATATTGATATTGTACTGAGGGTGTTGTAGTTTTTTGGTACGGTTTTTATAATTTTTTACACAATTAATGTTTAGCAGAATTATTTTCATTCCCACTAAATTCAGCCTAAGTTCTCAAGCAGTGCTTTTTGTAAGGGTGGTTGGCCAATGTCTCAGGCCAAAATGAATAAGCATTAGTTACTTAAATGAATATACAAAATTTCTTACCAACTGCTACATTTGTTCTTTAAGTCAGAGTCATTGTGGGAACTTCAAAAGGACAAACAGGTAATAGTGAAGGGAAAAGGAAAAAAAAATCTGCAACCTTCAACTATAATCGCATTATGCAATCATAGCTGGAGACTCCAAACCAAGAGTGTCAGCTACTCACATTCCTAACAGAGATGGAAGAAGTTTCTAGGCCAGGCACTCTGGTGACTATACAAGTCCAAGTCATTAAATAGAACTTAGAAATGGAAACAGATAAAATCTCCACAGCCTCTTTACTTCTGTCCAGACAATTTGCAGAGAGAGGAGGTGACTAGTGCTGAAGAAGAATGAGAGAAGTATTCCTCCTTTTCTGCCAGACCAATTATTGTATAATCACTGTGCTGCTGGGAGTTTCGGGCCTGCTGTGGTAGTAGATCTTAAAAACCAGAATAACACACCTCTAGTGCACAAAAGGATAATGGTTTTCAAAAGATTCAAAAATGCATGAATGTCTAACAACTTGTATCCTGAAAATCTTCCACTGAATCCATGGGGGGAGGCAGCTGCAAAGTAATAAAAATGTTAACCACGTAAGACCATCACATTTTTAAAGATGTTTACAGATATTTTGTGGAACGGATTAGGGTTTTACCATTTTTGCCATGAAATGAAACATATAAAATAAAATTAAAATGAACCCTCCATGACAGATCTCTGAAGCATAATGATGCTAAAAATAAAACGTTACCAGGGAAACAGAATGGAACTGAAATTAGCAATAGGGCCTGATCTAAAGCCACTGAAATAAAATGAGAACAGGATCAAACTACACTGAAGAAAATAAATCAAAAACAAAACAGTCCTTCAACAGCAAAAGCTTTATTCTGTTAGTATCTCTGGCTATAAACCAAAACCAAAATAAGAATCCTAGTATGGCTTTTTTCAGCTGTCTGAATGTCCTCATACAGGGATGTGTGTTTGTGTGTGTGAACAAGACTCTCAATATCTACTGAGCACCAACAGACTACAGAGGGTCCCCAGCCTGCACTGCACTGATTTCTCCCTTCAGCATAAGAGCCCGTAAATTGAGTCAGTTTTATATAACTAAAATTTCATCTGCTCTATCACTTATGTTGACAACTCTTTCCTCTGATGTTTTTAAACTCCTTCTAGAGAAAGTTAAAAGGTGGGAAATTATTCAAGATGCATTTCATTAAGAGTCTAGATACTCTTAATTTCAGCATACAGACACACGCATTCATAAGGAGCATAGAGTCACCTACCACAAAGTTAAAAACCTCAAAACTTCTGTATTTCTGAAAATGTTAGTCTACTGCTATAAAATGGCCAAATAGTTATTTTCAGACAGAAGAAATTACTTCAGGACTAAATTACTTACAGAGAAGTACAATGACTCCAGACTTGACATCTCCATCCTACATTTGTTAATTTTATCACCAATCTCAAGCTTATTTCCTCACTTCACCCACAACTTCACTGTGGTATTGGTATCATATATCTCTGCCACAATATCCGTTCCTTCTCAGTGACAGCAGGAAGGCTCCCCTGTTTGTATTATTGCTCCTCAACTAAAGAAATCTTAATGTTTACATACTCCTTCAAAAGAGCAGAACATTAATTCTCACCAAAGTAATTACCTGGCAGATGAGCATTATTTTCTCTAAAACATTATTGATTGTTTTTTTCTGAAATGGGACGGTCTCACAATATCAGTGATAATCAGTGATTTTTAATGGCCATTCATTTTACTCATTTTTGGTTCTTGGTTCAGATTTCTATTTCCAACCCAAAGACAGCTCAATATTATTGGCAATATTAATCATTTGTTCAGAGATGTCATTGTGAGCTAAAACTTTTCAAGTTGATGCCCTAGGGTTCATAGACAAATTTACGAACTCAAGGGTGGATACTTGACTGCAGAAAATTATAATGACCCATAGTTCACACTTAGGGAAAAAAATGTATATATGTATAAATGGTGATTTTACAGGTATTTACAGTTGATCTACATCAAATGAAGTTATTAAACATCATCAGCCTGTTTTATCTTTCATACTTTCAACTTATTGCATATGACTGCAGGGCATTTCCTTTGAGTGCTAACTCTCATCTGTATACCCTGGTCCAACACATACAAGGCACATAAAAGATAGAATGGGCTTAGATTACTTTTACACATTTCAAGATCTTCCCCACAACAATGCATCTTTAAGACTGTAAAACCTATAGCCCCTTAAAGGCTTTTAAGAATACTGTAAGCCTACCTTCTCATTAGCTTATTGTTGCTAATTGCAATGCAAACTTTTATTTTCACTTGCTGTTAAGAATACTGGCTTTTCAGTAAATAATGCTATTAATCAATTTCAAAGTTTGAGGACCTGGCCTAGATTCAGCCTCTCTAAGAACAGGTCATAGAAGTAGGGCACATCAGACTGGGCTCCCAGCAGGGAGAGGGAAATATGTAATGACTTTTTTGGGGAAATACAAGCAGTTCCACCTGGCTCGGATTCATTTCCGTAGAATCAGGCAGAGCAGCAGGTGACCTGCCTCAAATTCATAAACTCAGCCTTTAAATTTCAAGGGCATACAAGGATCTGCATTTGAAAGCAGTCATCTGATGTTTAGCTTCCTGACACCACTGTAAGTGGCTGTGTTATATAAAAAACCTCAGAGAGATATAACTTGGTGATATCCAATGTTTAGCTTTTTCCGACAGAGATATACCTGAATTCCCCAAACTTATTATTGCAAGTGGGATCACAGCAACTGAAACAAAGTCTTTCATTGACTCATTTAGACTGGAAAAAGACCTCTAAGATTGAGTCCAACCACTAACCCCTCACTACCAAGGCCACTGCTAAACCATGTCCGTAAGTGCCACATCTACACACCTTTTAAATATGTCCAGGGATGGTGACACAGCCACTTCCCTGGGCAGTGATTTCCAAGCTTGACAACCCTTTTGATGAAGAAATTTATCCAAGTATCAAATATAAACCTCCTCTGGTGCAATTTGAGACCATTTTCTCCCATCCTATCACTTGTTACTTCGGAGAAATGACTGACACCCACCCAGCTCCATTCAGGTGCCTGTAGAGAGCAATAAGGTCTCCCATAAACCTTCTTTTTCTCCAGCCTAAACAACTGCAATTCATCAGGCTTGTGCTCCAGACCCTTCCCCAGTCCTGCTGTCCTTCTGTGGATCCTCTCCAGCACCTAAATGCCTTTCTTGAAGTGATGGGCCCAAAATTGGACTCAACACTTGAGGTGTGGCCTCACCAGTACCACTTACAGGGGGACAATCCTGGCTCTGGTTCTGCAGGCCACAGTATTTGTGATACAAGCCAGGATGCCACTGGCCTTCTTGGCCGCCTGGGCACACTGCCAGCTCTTGTTACAGAGACTTCTTACCCCATGATGCTCCCAGATCTGGTGCCCAGACTGGACAGATGAACAACATAGGTCCATCACACTACTTTTCTTTTAAGTGATTTCCTCTTAGTTACATGCTGAACCCAAGCAAATAGTGGCCTTGATGGCAGACACCAAGGCCTGTCATTATCACGAAGAAAGTTAATATGACATCTTCATGTCAAGGCAATATTAAAAAAGAAAATGCACACCTCTTTTTTTGATGTTTTTTGACATGTAAATGAGTATAGTAGTGACACTTACATTTTATTTATAAGATATAAAGCAGAATTAATCTTGAGGGTTATTCTGAAGTATTCAAACAGCATTTTGTTGAAGTAGGCAGTCTACTATTATGTTACAGAGCACAAAATAGCAACATCTACCTTAAAAAGTTCACTTGCAATGGCATCAGGATTCAAAACAGCAAACCCCTGGCTCGAGTGATTCCATTAACAGCTCACTTGTTACTTCAGTATGAACTAATTTCTCTTGTAAAAACTTCTTTCTAGAAAAACAAAACGTCAGAGAAGAATTGATTCAAAATATATACATTCCCAGTTGTAGTTTAGAGTTTACATGTTTGCTACTTTTATTGTTACTCATTTATTATTATTTTTATCTATTATTTTATGTATTTAATCTCCAATATTGGAAACCTGAACTCGGTCTAGATGATGTGCAAGCATCTTGCAGACTTTTACTACCCTAAATGCAAGAGCAGCTGCTGAATATGTCAACGAAGCCAAATGGCAGCAGCTGTCTAGATTCCACTCCTGGAAAAGGCTACTGGAAAGGTGGCTTATCAGAAAGAAAGATAAAATCCCATGATACCCAGCTTTTATTCTCTGAATGATTTTTTTAAATCCTACACTACAGTATAGTGGAAAAAGAAGGCTTACTGAATATGGGGATTCAGAGTGTCACCACGGAGAATGGCTTTGGTTGGGGTGGGGCCTTGGGAGAGACGGGCGGGCCGAGTCTGGCAGGGGGCGAGACAAAGAGCAGGAGGCGAGACAAAGACTAGGATAGTTAACGGGAGATTGGGCAAGGAGATTGTAATTTGTAGTCGTTGGAGATGTAAAACATGCAACCCTAGAAGCTGAAGTTTCTAGCTGTTGGTTTGTAACAGCATATAAAGATGTGCCTTGTACAATAAAATTTGGCTTTGCATGCACCTGGCAAAGGCTGTGTTCAATCACCGATAACTGAACCTGTAAAAGCAGATTTCTGGTTGAGATCAAAGCAAAAGTACAGTCAGAGTTGGAGTAGCAGAGTGCCTCTGCCAACAAGCTCACTTGATGATGGAAATATCTCCTGTATGTTCACAAAATGGTTGGAGGAAAACCAGCTGATTTCTGAAACAGACTGGACAGTCTGAGAGGAAAGGCACTGATTGCTCATTGACAAATATATTTTTCTAGGCAGCACTGTAGCAGCCTGGCTGGTGGCAGGACAGACAGATGGCTGCACATCCACCTGCAGACTGAAATAATTATATCACCAAGGATTTCTGAGTTACAAACAACAGCACAATACAAAAACAGCAACTAAAAAGTACCCTCCCACAATTGTACCAACACATTTTTATAGGTGCTTTAGCTGAAATGTAAGCTTGGCATAAAGCACCCCCAGTGTTTGTGATTACCAGCTGGCTATTAAAAGAGACATATATGACTCAACATCTCTGTGAATCCAGGACTCACCACCACTCCTCAGCTTTCTCAAATTTGTAACTCGGTAAAACAAAGCCTATGAAACTCTATCTTTGCTGTCAGCTCTAGCTGATACACTCCACACACATCTAATGTACCATATGCAGATTTCCTGACATCCGTCAAGTTCTTTGAGACTAAATAATCCTATGTGCTTGTGTATGTTGTAATCAGGACTGACTGGAGCTTCAAAGTGAAAATCAAAAGTGCTACAAGAATCAGTGCTAAAATGGCTTGATGGAGAAAAATATCCCAGCATATGGAAGGCCAAGCAGAAATATCAATACAGTAACGTAAGAAACATCTCAACTGCTCAACACATCATGGTTCAGAGGGTTCTCAAATAACACCTCTGTGGTAATACTCTGTGGGCTTATTGCAAAGTGGGTTTAATGCAGCCATGTTGAAGGAGTATGATTTCCTAAACCAGAGCCACCTTTTACAAGCATCTGATTTGAACCCTTGCAAAAACATCTACTCTGCAATTTTCTGACATTTTTTAATGCAAATTATTGTCATCTACTGTATGGTCATGGATAAAACCCTTCTTCTTCAAAGCATACAGCTCTGCTGCTCTTCTATTCTTGCTATTCTGTTCTAAGAAAACTGCAGCTGCCACTATGAATACACGAAGGCTTCATAAAACATCTGTCCTTAAATATCTCATCACACCTCTCCATAGACAAATATGGCATAAAGCCATATTTCTGTTTTCATTCATTTCACCCATGTCAGCTACAGATTACCAAATTCATACAGACATTTTGTGATAAACCTGATGAATCTTGTTACTCTTGCAATAACTTTTACTTCAAAGTGCAATTGCAAAGCACGCAAAAGAAAGAAACTAGGAAAAAAATTAGCAAAGCAGACATTATATTTCTGCATGGCTCCTAACAGTTAAAAATTCAGACTCCTTTAGGATTGCATCAAAACATTAATGTTTACTTCCCTTTTTTATTTCCAGATGAGAAGTTGTTTACAGATTCTCCTGCAGAAAGCCTCTAAAAGGCAAGTCGAGAAATACAAAACATTAAAAGGCTGGGTTTTATGCCTCATTTGAAGCAGCAACACAATATTAAAAGCAGCTGAGTGCCTGAAAAATTAAGGATTTACATGAAAATTACTTCAATCAGTAACTGCTTAAAAGACAAAGAGAGATCAAAACATAAACTACATTAGAAGCAAATATAATCTGTCCATTTCTATGACTGCTAACATATAAAACACAAATTGAAGAAACAGTGCAAGTTTTTCTAAAAAATCAAAGCAAATTTTTCTAAATCTTATCTAATATTTCCCTGCAAAATTTGACAGATTTGACAGGAATCCAGCCAATTCTATTAGGAAAACATTAATGTGCCTGAAAATCTCAAAGAGAAACTATCCTAGTCACAAATTTATAGCACATGTCACCAGTTCTAAACATCATTCTAAATACACCAACTAATAACTTCATTGTTCATGACAATGTGTCAACAAAATTACCCTTAGTAATGGAGAATAACGACAGACTGAACCAGTAGGGGAACGCACCTGAATTCACCATGAGGAGGATGTGGCATATGCCCACCACAGGCCTTATCCCACTCACGATATAGGATGACCTCCAGATTCAGCTTTAACCTTTCTAACATCCCTAATGAAATAAGTTTGGCAATAAGGGGGAGGGGGAAGAAAAAGGAAAAGGGGGGTGAGGGAGTTACCCACAGATCTTTAAAAATGGATGGAAGCTAGTGAACACAAAATCCTCCAGTCTCCTGCTCAGACCCAGTACCAAGACTGCTAAAAGCAGTAAGGTCCAAATGCATTTACAGCAACCCCATATGCAACTTTGTATTAAAGAAAATGAAAGGAACAAACAGAAAAGAAGGGTTACAAAGAGAACATAAAAAGATAGGCAGATTTAATGTTCTTACTGAAGTAACCTTCTAGTAACCTTCTACCTTGGTCTAGCTGACATAATCACTATTAGCTATTGTCAGTGCAGAATACTGATGTAATGTGGGCTAACGTGTCCTGTACCAATGTTATTTATGTCTTCTTTCTTCCTTTTAATTTTTAGATGTTTCAGAATTGATGACACGACAAGAATTTAATGAGACTTTAATTTAATTTCTGCTGTTACAACTACAAAACTCAACATTTGTCATCTTTTAACTGATCTTAGTTATGATTAAAATGGTTTCTAACTGTAATTAGATAATGATAAAAATACTTCATGTATTTCACAACGGATTGATTGAAATCACACTTGCTTTTTCCTCTACATAGCAGAAAAACCAAAGCAAGACAGCATTCTCATACAACTGCTGGAAAGGTTTCTCTTCTGGATTTTTTTACATCTCTGTCCATCTATCCCATCTTCATGGCCACCAGCTTCATCCTAACGCCTTGCTTTTGCTGGTTGATCACAAGAGTCAGAACCATAATTTCCAGAACACAGTTTTCAGATGGGTTGTCATTCAATACAAGGAACCAGCCATGATTTAAAGTTCCAACTTCCTAGCAGAATATTCCCACACCATAATGTGAGAATGAAGAATTCTGTTTCTTTCTCTTCAGCATACTACATTTCTTCTTGCTTTCCAACAGTGAATTTCACACCCAATTCACTCAAAACTTCAGACAAAACTATTCTAAGCACTTCCTTCTTTTGCCAAAAACTAATAAATTTTACCTCATGATGGTCACCTACATTACATATTACAAAAAATCACAAAGACAACAAGTTTAATATATATTGGGGGTGGGGAGCATCACTGAAAACTTTTTTATAATTTTCCTAGGGTAATTTCTTGTGCTCTTCCGTTACATTTAGAATAACATGTATTCTGGTTGGTTCTAAATAAAACATGCAGTAAGGTGAGTTATTTCTTAGGCATGCCAGATGGCTAATTTATATATGAAATGTGATTTATAAAGCTTTTTAAGCACTTCCAGAAGCTCACATAGATTCCATAATATATTTCCATAGATCTCAACCATGAAGGACAGGCTATGGCCCACATACAGGAATAAACAGGATACTGTGACATGATACACAGAGGTAGTCAGGCATAAATCAGAAAATGATTCATAGATACGATTTTCTTCCATCAGTAGTAAAACTCTGAGTGGCTTCAGTTAAAGCAGCATGTCTAAAAAAATCAGGACCAGAACAGTATTTCATATCATTTAGCTATCTCTCCCTAACTGATTTTTTGCCTTGAAAAATGAAAGTGCAGGAATGATTTGAGTATTCTGAAATGCTGTAATCTGTTGTCCAATCTCCTTTGTCAGAGGGTGAGAGTACTTACATGTGGTCGTTAAGCTACAATATCTCACCTAAAAGTTAGAATTTACACAGTTGACCAGAAACTGTAGTGCCCAGGAGGTAGGTCCTGATATCCAACATTCAGCTGTAAGGTAATTAAATCACAAAAAAAATCCAACAATAAATTTCTATTTCAACAATGTTCCCTGTATTGCCAAAATGAGGAAGTAATAATAATTATAATACACAGCCTCTAAAAACAAGATAAGTGAGTCTCCTTTTCCCTCCAATTTGTACAGGTCCTTTCACTGTCACACAGAAGCCATCAACAGTAACTAACAGATTTTGGATAAAATTTTCACAAATGACTGCAAAAATTACAACCTGTTAGAAAACCAGATGCAATGTCTGTGGGAACATCAAGACTTTCAATACTTCAATATTCCTCTCCAGCAATTAACGTTCAAAATTGTGTCCAGTACTTCGTGCATTCTGTTATTTAGTACCCTGTCATATGAAACCTCAGCTTTGCTGAAAGAGATCTTTAGTATCTTCTCCTCAGCCTTCTACAGTGAGAGCTCACTTACAACTGCAGTCTTTCCTGCAAACAAGAACACTAAAAGCACAAGGCTGACAGCTCGGTAAGAGTAGGTGCCTGTCATATGCAATGACAGATAGTCATCCATCCACCCATCTATAATGACAGAGCTTAAAATTATTATTTTTAAAAAATCATTTGGTGTTGTTAAAATGTCTTACAGAGAAGGAAACAAATTTTTATAAAATGCTTAATGTTAAGAGCCAATTAAAACAGAATTCTTTACAGTACACAACTTTTCTCAAATTCATTTGAAAAGCCAGAACTTCAAGGCAACAGACATTTTATCTTCTGCTTTTGTGAGCCTGAATCGTGGTTTTCCTTCTCTTCTTCATAACCAAAGGTGTGATCAGAGCTAAAGTAATATTATATTAGGTTGGCCTGTCTTAAGAACCTTGATTATTTCCATCAAAGTCACTGTTAAATGGTACATGTAATTAACAGCCAAGATGTTCAATATTAGCATTAAGCTACAGTGGTTTTGATCTGATTCTTTGCCCATAAAAGAACTAACAGTAGGCCTCCCAGCCCTGATCAAAGGGCACAAGATCACCCTAATAAAAGAAGAAAAACTTCTAAACTAAGGAGGGGTGTTGTCTTTAGTCTAAGTTGTCGCAGATGAAGTATCTGACCCTAAAATATAATTGTGTTTGGGATGTATATCACCCTCTTTAAGACAATGGATGTAGCAACTCCAAAATTCTCTCTGTGAAGGGAATAAAAGTTCTGATCATGATTTTAGTAAGATTTCTTTTTAGAAAAACGGAAGCATTAACACTAAGAATAATATAAGCCTGTTTCGGGGAGCAAGGTTGAAGAGTAGAGTATTTGGGCACATAAAAGCAAAGAGGTTTTAATCTCAGCTCCCTAGAAAAAAAATACTGCCCTAAAAAGCCACCAATGTATCAATGATTTCACTTACCCCGCTATCTTTCATCACAGCTTCACCAGCAATATATGCAAAGAATGTTACAAGTAATATAAGTGAAAAGTGGAGAGGGAACTTTAGATACATCAGAAAGATGAAAACCTACAACATTAGGAATATGATTTAGGTCAGCTAAAAGTCCTTTAGTTTTATTTTTCATTAACAGATATATCTTATACATACTAGGATATATAATATGGAGATGCTGACTTTGATCAGAATAAAAGAAAAGCCATTACTATATTTTAGTCGATAATTAAAAATAAAATTTGAGGCTTCTGCAAATACTAGCAAAGGTTTTTTGTGTATGTGCATGCATAGGGATGTGTGGGTACATGTCCATGTGTGTGTGTGTACTACCCTTGGTGTCTTAAGTCAGGAATAAATGCTCATTTAAACTAACCATAAATTGGATTGTAACAATGACACTCCTATTTTAGTGTACTACCTTGCCATAAGATGTCCATGACTATATTATACCTCGCTGTGTGGTAGGAAAATAATATTATTTAACATTTCAGTATCATTAACATTGTTTTAATACTGATACAACTTTGTACCAAAGCTCTGACATCCTAACATGGAAGCCCACTTTCAGATATTTAACTAAGTAGGTTGTTCTCCCAGCTGAGAAAATGCTCCACTTTTTCAGACCTGGGTTTTCGGCTGTGAGGCCAAAATTGCAAAGCACAAATGCCATGTAGACACCTGGTGTCCAGCCTCTATTTAAATATCCAGCTTGGATTCATGGTGCAACTAAAGGTATTACATTGTAGCTACCAATTCTCATGAAGCACAATTTCATTTTCAAGAGCTTATACCTTCTATTGAATTTTATGAAAGGGTTGAATAATATTTAGTTATTTTTTAGATACCTGAATTTGCATTAACTTCAAAAATAAAGAATTTCAACTAAAGAACAACAAAAAAGGATTATCCGAGTTGGGAAAGATCAAAAAAAGAAAGATTAGAATTATTTTACAAGATTTAATAATTACAGCACCTTTTAGCACTTAGCAAATGCACAGTGATTCTGATTCCCTGCTCAAGGAACCATATAGCCTATAGTCACAGCAGATTTGCTTTTCACAGTCGGCTGTCCCAACAAGTTCTGATGAATTAATAAAATCTCTCTGTGCTGTTTCTTAAAAGAAGGTACCTGTGGGCAGTTGCGAGAGTCCAGGGAACAGGGACTGAGAGACTTAGGCTAATAAAAACTCATTCTAATCTTTAACACCCTTAAGTGAGGATTTACATTAAATCCTCTCCTTAATGTTTTAATTCTAAGCCAGAAGGAACAAATTCTGATCCATGGTGTCCATGACACAAATTTAATCCATTTGGAGATTAGGATTCATCACACCTACAAAACACTAACCATGTTGCAGTGTGAAACAGCAAAACTTTCCTTAAATAGCATTCTTTGGCAGAAAATTTGACTGAAAAAAAAGTCTGTCTGGGAACCTTTAAGATCTTATACTTGTTTAGTCTATTTTGAAGACAACCTATTGAAAATATAGCCAATGGAGCCTTACAAATTGCTGATCTACAATAACTTCTGTTATTCCACGAAGACAATAAAACACTTCTTGAAGAAATCATCTCCTTGTCACAACCAGCATGGCATTAGCATGGTGTAGTGCCCAAGGGAGCTGTAAGAAATGAATCTGGAGGAGACTGCCAGAACTCAGCATTGTCACATAAACAGAGCACTGTACCTCAGAAACAAAAAATTTCTGAAGCAGAACACATTTGGTATGTTTGACACTTTCTTGTCCTACTTCATACAACCAATCTCCTTTAAAATGTTTAAGTGCTCAAGTGAATGCTTAAGCAAGAGTATGAAGCTTCACTTTTCTTAGAAGTACCATAGTTTGAAAATAAGTGATGAAAAAATTATGACAGCTGATGGACTTCATGAATTAAACCAGCAGAGACTTCAGAGCTGACTTGTGGGTGGCCTTTCATAAGTAGGTGTGTTGCAGGCCACAGTATCTGGTATGCAATACACACAAAGAATACATCTACAATTCTGGCTCTTTTGTTTCCACTAGGAAGGATCTGAAAACTAAACTAGCAATTCCAGTAGTTACCTAGAAGAAAACACTGCAGGCAGTATCATGAGAAAAAGGGTTGCCTCACAGTACATGTCACAGGTCTCCAGGACCCAGCCTGTGGTCTCAGATAAGAGATACAGCAGCAGTTTATCTAGAAAATAGCTACAGTGCAAGCCCAGAGAAACTGCTGCTGTACTGCATAAGTTGCCTGCTTAGTGCAATCAGGTTGTGTCTCATGTGCCTGGGACTGCCACATGGCCCCGCTCTCCTGTGACCTACTGACAAGGCCCCCAAGGCTCTCAGTCTGTCAGGGTCTCCTGCTGCAGGATGCCTGCTAATCCATACAGGTGTATTTACTCCCTCACATTTGGGGTTCTATCTCTACCAGATCACCCTACACTTTCTACAGTTCACAGAAAAATGCAGGTTTTTGCAGTGGGGAATTCTCAGCCCCTGAGCTCCTGCCACAAACATGATAGCTGGGAGATCGTCCCTCTCTCCATGAACAATACCAGGAGTCTGTGGAGATCCAACAGCCCAGCCAGCAATTACATTAGGTGGTATCCCCTTGTTACTCAGCCCCTGTTTGCTGGTGTGTCCGATGAGGTGCACTGATCATGGACATTGTTGACCTGGAGACACAGCTGTCATTAAAATTCAAGTGCCTAGTTAGTTATTTTAGAGGAAATTTACTCATATGAGCAAAATCAAGGCAGGTAGGGGGACCCCTGCTCTCTGCCACAGAGAATGTTACGTTCTCACTCCTATATTTCTTTGAACATGTCAAGTATTTTTTGTATTCAACGTAAGGCTACTATCAGCATAGGCATAATCTGTCCAAGATAATTCAGTACAGTGCCAATGTGAAAGCTCTGACAGAAGTTTTCATTATCATATTTTGGTGATTAAACTGCTGCAAAGATCAATAAACCAGTGGGTCTGCTCAGTTTACTGAAATGATTCAAAATATGGTAAATGTCCTATATTGTCTCCTTTTTAAAAATTAAACTGCAGTAAACAAATTAGTATTGGTTGGCTCAGAAATGGATATAATGGTGAAGTCTGTAGTGCAGGTAGATGAGAAGTGTTTGCCTAAATATTTTCAATTAAAAACATGTCATTTTCAGAGCTAAACCATTTTGTGAAAAAGAAACACTAACTGATTTCTTGGTTAAGAGAAGTGGAAAAATATCTATGGGTATCCAAATAGCTTATGCTACTTTTTCAAAACACAGAAAATACTATTTTTTGTTAGGATTTCTTTTTATGTCTGTACATATAAGCTTAGATTATAAAATGAGGATAAGAAAATAATTTAATATTTCAAAGTAATTTCAATTAGATGTTTCAAGTTTCCTGACTGCATTTTTCCACAATGTAAGTTCATTAATGTTTTAAAGGGTCCAAATTTCATGATGAGAAAGAAGGTATTTAAATAGTGAATATTTATAGCGATAGAAAAACAATTTCCTGCCCTGCTGTAAAGAAATTGTTTTTATTAAAAATTGCTTGGCTTGCTTTAAACTATATACAAAATCATGCTTTTATTCACTGTAATTAATGCTTCAGTAAATAAGAACTCTATCTCTGCGATCATGACTTTTGTGGCATAAATGTTATATGCAGGGGAGAAAATTGTCCCACAAAATTGCCTCATTTCCAGCAGGTAAGTTGCCTGTAGAGTATCTTATACACAAAAAGCCTTTTAAATTTCTTGTCTTTTGTACTTCTATAAAATGCACAATCACTGGGGAAAAAAAAAGCGGAGAGAGATAATGACAGGCAAGCTAAGTATACAGCAACTGGCAGGAAAATTTCCAAATCCAACATATTTGGCAGGCAAGTCTATGGAACACACATATTAGCTGGCACTCATATTGGAAATCAGAAGAATGTTCTGGTAACAAGTACAATCTTTTATATTCTGTCAGAGCCCAATATTTATTTTGTTCAGCCTGATCACCCATTTCTCACTTTCTGTCATTATTCCCTAAGCCCTAGCTAGAGACTCAGCTGGTAGACATAGCAACATTAAAGCCAGGTAGAAGCACTAATGAAAGAGCTGAAAACAGTGACAATAGCATCAGAAAACACATGGATTCACTAATGAAGAAAAAGCGTGGCTGCATTTTCAAATACTTCCTGGTTCATTGAACAGCATGAGAAATTTAGATTTTAGAAATCCATAGGTTAATAATACTTAATCAGCCCAAAGTTCTCAGCAGGAATTTTCCCACATGATGGTAATGAGCTCTATTAAAGAGTTGGTGGATTAACTACATGGATTTTTAATCATGTCATATCTGTCCAAATCCATATGGTAATTTAATTTGTGTCCAACATGCTATTTTCTCCCTCCAAATCAAGCCTTTTTCCTCCAAATAATTTTTCTTTGATCTTTTCACTACCATTAAAAAAAGATTTCTATACTGGAATCTTCCACCACTGTCTGCACTTGACAGTGTGCCACCCACACAGTTTTGTGCAAGTGTTAAGCCTGCAGTATTCATAAGCTCTCTAAACTGTGATTCAGAATATTTTCTAGAGCAGATGTTTTTCCTTGCCTCTGCTTTCATATTTAGTAAGATTTTTTAAAAAATAAAAAATCAGCACATATTAAAAATAAAGATGATAGAAATGTAATTGCAGCCAGCTGAAGACTGGAAGGAAAACCTCCATTCAAGGACATCTAAACAATCAGCATCCAGGTCTAAGCCTAGATGCCAAGAAGTGAGAACATCTTCTACCCCTCCATTTTTACTTCCACTGAAATGATTAAGAGGGTGGGGGCTGTCTGATACACCTCTCCTCTGTTTGCATTGCTCCAGTCTTTTGATGTGTGTATACAATGAGTGAACTTCTGTGTACAAATGAAATAATCAGAGATGGGCCAGCATATTCTATGTGTGCAGTAACATGCATCAACATTTGAATTAATAGGTGGGGACAGTGAGGCTCCAGCTGTGCTAACAATTGTGATAACAACTTGTTCATCTTTTTTATATGATGAATCTTTTAGTCTCCATTGAACTCACAAATGTTCAAAGACTACTTTACTTACTGCACACACTTCAGCATCCTTGAGTAAACATGGTCACAGTGCACACATCACTTCCTTCTTTTTTGAGGGTGAAGGTTGTCAGCAAATCAGCCAGATTCTGTTGTGGGGTAGGCTTATGGTCTAAGACTCAAATCTACATTAAAATATATTGGAGTAGAGCTTATATATGCCACTATCTTACTTTCCCACTGTTTCATAACTTTGTTTAGTTAATGTATTGTTATATATCAAATTCACCCAACAGACACTGAATTTACTAAATAAATTCAAAAACTTATGATACCACACCCAGTGCTGATTTAAACAGTTGCAATTCATTAATAATAGATGTAGGAAATCAGCCACTGGTATGTGACTTAAATTAATTTGTCCCACTCTGATTTCAATACCATTTTTTATAATCAAAGATATAAAAATTTCAGCCCTGGAAGTAAGATTATTCCTTATTTGACTGTACATTTTTTACGGAGGAACAAACTGATCTAGAGAGTTAAAATGTAAAGAACTACAAAGCAATCATTACTTTGCTATACTTGAGATCCTAATTTTAAAAGTCACCCTTATATTCAGGTGCACTCAAGGTGAAAGGGAAGCATTAAGGCTTGATTGATTGATTGTGAACATATTAATACCTCTGTTATGAGAGGTGTTTCACCAACATCCTCTCATGCACACTTCACATCCAAACTGAATGTTAGTGTGAATAGAATTACAAATCCAAGAAAAACAGAAACCTACCTTTTAACATTTGATTTGGTTTTGGTTTTGTTGGGGTTTGTTTGTTTTTTTGGTTTGGGTTTTTTCCCTACTTCTTTTTCATTTCTTTCACACACACTCAAGAGCTTGGAAGAAAGAAAAAATACTACCTGCTTATTGCTCCCATAAAATCTGAATTTATGAAAGCTTGAGATTTAAAAATAAAAAATACTCAGGGATGTTTCAATGCATCTTATTTGATGCAAATGCTGTTTCACATACTATTATGTAACATTCAAGAGGGACACAGGTGAAATAAACAGTGCTTCAAATATATCTTGCAGTTCACTGGCAAACTGCCAGGGCCTGCAAGCAGATTATGGAGGAGGCAGAGCCAGGACCTTTACACCGGTGCATCGCAGTAGAGTGAGAGGTGGTGGGGATAAACTGAAACAGGAGGGGTTCAGGCTGGTTGTAAGGAGGGATTTTCCCTCTGTGAAGCCATCAGGTAGTGAAGCAGGTACCCCACAGAGCCTGTGCCATCTCTGTCCATGGAAGTTTTCAATACAGAACAAAGCCCTGAGCAACCTGGTCTGAGTTGATGCCTAACCATGCTTTGAGGTTAGACTAGGTAAGTCTGTAACTTAATCATTGCAGTAAGATGCTATAATGGCAAGATCCTTCCTTTGCAGTTGTAAAGATTTGATCAAAGTTTTCTTGTCCATACACAATTCAGTCTGTAAAGAGAGGAAATTCTCCTACTGTATTTAGCTTTGTTACAATCTCACCTGGAGATTGTAACTGGAGATTGTATTTAGCTTTGTTACAATCTCACCTGGAGTGCAGAGTACCTTCACGTCCTTCACTCCATTTCAGAAGGATGTGAAGGTACTCAAATGCATCCAGAGGAGGACAACAAAGCTGGGGAAAGGGCAGGAATGTCCTATGAGGAGCAGCAAAGGATTCTGGGCTTGTCCAGCTTGGAGAAAAGGAGGCTGAGGGGTGACCTCACTGCCCTACAACAGCTTCCTGAGGAGGGGAAATGGAGGGGAAGATGCTGATCTCTTCTCCTGGTATTCAGTAACNAATATTTCAAAGTAATTTCAATTAGATGTTTCAAGTTTCCTGACTGCATTTTTCCACAATGTAAGTTCATTAATGTTTTAAAGGGTCCAAATTTCATGATGAGAAAGAAGGTATTTAAATAGTGAATATTTATAGCGATAGAAAAACAATTTCCTGCCCTGCTGTAAAGAAATTGTTTTTATTAAAAATTGCTTGGCTTGCTTTAAACTATATACAAAATCATGCTTTTATTCACTGTAATTAATGCTTCAGTAAATAAGAACTCTATCTCTGCGATCATGACTTTTGTGGCATAAATGTTATATGCAGGGGAGAAAATTGTCCCACAAAATTGCCTCATTTCCAGCAGGTAAGTTGCCTGTAGAGTATCTTATACACAAAAAGCCTTTTAAATTTCTTGTCTTTTGTACTTCTATAAAATGCACAATCACTGGGGAAAAAAAAAGCGGAGAGAGATAATGACAGGCAAGCTAAGTATACAGCAACTGGCAGGAAAATTTCCAAATCCAACATATTTGGCAGGCAAGTCTATGGAACACACATATTAGCTGGCACTCATATTGGAAATCAGAAGAATGTTCTGGTAACAAGTACAATCTTTTATATTCTGTCAGAGCCCAATATTTATTTTGTTCAGCCTGATCACCCATTTCTCACTTTCTGTCATTATTCCCTAAGCCCTAGCTAGAGACTCAGCTGGTAGACATAGCAACATTAAAGCCAGGTAGAAGCACTAATGAAAGAGCTGAAAACAGTGACAATAGCATCAGAAAACACATGGATTCACTAATGAAGAAAAAGCGTGGCTGCATTTTCAAATACTTCCTGGTTCATTGAACAGCATGAGAAATTTAGATTTTAGAAATCCATAGGTTAATAATACTTAATCAGCCCAAAGTTCTCAGCAGGAATTTTCCCACATGATGGTAATGAGCTCTATTAAAGAGTTGGTGGATTAACTACATGGATTTTTAATCATGTCATATCTGTCCAAATCCATATGGTAATTTAATTTGTGTCCAACATGCTATTTTCTCCCTCCAAATCAAGCCTTTTTCCTCCAAATAATTTTTCTTTGATCTTTTCACTACCATTAAAAAAAGATTTCTATACTGGAATCTTCCACCACTGTCTGCACTTGACAGTGTGCCACCCACACAGTTTTGTGCAAGTGTTAAGCCTGCAGTATTCATAAGCTCTCTAAACTGTGATTCAGAATATTTTCTAGAGCAGATGTTTTTCCTTGCCTCTGCTTTCATATTTAGTAAGATTTTTTAAAAAATAAAAAATCAGCACATATTAAAAATAAAGATGATAGAAATGTAATTGCAGCCAGCTGAAGACTGGAAGGAAAACCTCCATTCAAGGACATCTAAACAATCAGCATCCAGGTCTAAGCCTAGATGCCAAGAAGTGAGAACATCTTCTACCCCTCCATTTTTACTTCCACTGAAATGATTAAGAGGGTGGGGGCTGTCTGATACACCTCTCCTCTGTTTGCATTGCTCCAGTCTTTTGATGTGTGTATACAATGAGTGAACTTCTGTGTACAAATGAAATAATCAGAGATGGGCCAGCATATTCTATGTGTGCAGTAACATGCATCAACATTTGAATTAATAGGTGGGGACAGTGAGGCTCCAGCTGTGCTAACAATTGTGATAACAACTTGTTCATCTTTTTTATATGATGAATCTTTTAGTCTCCATTGAACTCACAAATGTTCAAAGACTACTTTACTTACTGCACACACTTCAGCATCCTTGAGTAAACATGGTCACAGTGCACACATCACTTCCTTCTTTTTTGAGGGTGAAGGTTGTCAGCAAATCAGCCAGATTCTGTTGTGGGGTAGGCTTATGGTCTAAGACTCAAATCTACATTAAAATATATTGGAGTAGAGCTTATATATGCCACTATCTTACTTTCCCACTGTTTCATAACTTTGTTTAGTTAATGTATTGTTATATATCAAATTCACCCAACAGACACTGAATTTACTAAATAAATTCAAAAACTTATGATACCACACCCAGTGCTGATTTAAACAGTTGCAATTCATTAATAATAGATGTAGGAAATCAGCCACTGGTATGTGACTTAAATTAATTTGTCCCACTCTGATTTCAATACCATTTTTTATAATCAAAGATATAAAAATTTCAGCCCTGGAAGTAAGATTATTCCTTATTTGACTGTACATTTTTTACGGAGGAACAAACTGATCTAGAGAGTTAAAATGTAAAGAACTACAAAGCAATCATTACTTTGCTATACTTGAGATCCTAATTTTAAAAGTCACCCTTATATTCAGGTGCACTCAAGGTGAAAGGGAAGCATTAAGGCTTGATTGATTGATTGTGAACATATTAATACCTCTGTTATGAGAGGTGTTTCACCAACATCCTCTCATGCACACTTCACATCCAAACTGAATGTTAGTGTGAATAGAATTACAAATCCAAGAAAAACAGAAACCTACCTTTTAACATTTGATTTGTTTTTGGTTTTGTTGGGGTTTGTTTGTTTTTTTGGTTTGGGTTTTTTCCCTACTTCTTTTTCATTTCTTTCACACACACTCAAGAGCTTGGAAGAAAGAAAAAATACTACCTGCTTATTGCTCCCATAAAATCTGAATTTATGAAAGCTTGAGATTTAAAAATAAAAAATACTCAGGGATGTTTCAATGCATCTTATTTGATGCAAATGCTGTTTCACATACTATTATGTAACATTCAAGAGGGACACAGGTGAAATAAACAGTGCTTCAAATATATCTTGCAGTTCACTGGCAAACTGCCAGGGCCTGCAAGCAGATTATGGAGGAGGCAGAGCCAGGACCTTTACACCGGTGCATCGCAGTAGAGTGAGAGGTGGTGGGGATAAACTGAAACAGGAGGGGTTCAGGCTGGTTGTAAGGAGGGATTTTCCCTCTGTGAAGCCATCAGGTAGTGAAGCAGGTACCCCACAGAGCCTGTGCCATCTCTGTCCATGGAAGTTTTCAATACAGAACAAAGCCCTGAGCAACCTGGTCTGAGTTGATGCCTAACCATGCTTTGAGGTTAGACTAGGTAAGTCTGTAACTTAATCATTGCAGTAAGATGCTATAATGGCAAGATCCTTCCTTTGCAGTTGTAAAGATTTGATCAAAGTTTTCTTGTCCATACACAATTCAGTCTGTAAAGAGAGGAAATTCTCCTACTGTATTTAGCTTTGTTACAATCTCACCTGGAGATTGTAACTGGAGATTGTATTTAGCTTTGTTACAATCTCACCTGGAGTGCAGAGTACCTTCACGTCCTTCACTCCATTTCAGAAGGATGTGAAGGTACTCAAATGCATCCAGAGGAGGACAACAAANTTTTGGTTTTGTTGGGGTTTGTTTGTTTTTTTGGTTTGGGTTTTTTCCCTACTTCTTTTTCATTTCTTTCACACACACTCAAGAGCTTGGAAGAAAGAAAAAATACTACCTGCTTATTGCTCCCATAAAATCTGAATTTATGAAAGCTTGAGATTTAAAAATAAAAAATACTCAGGGATGTTTCAATGCATCTTATTTGATGCAAATGCTGTTTCACATACTATTATGTAACATTCAAGAGGGACACAGGTGAAATAAACAGTGCTTCAAATATATCTTGCAGTTCACTGGCAAACTGCCAGGGCCTGCAAGCAGATTATGGAGGAGGCAGAGCCAGGATCTTTACACCGGTGCATCGCAGTAGAGTGAGAGGTGGTGGGGATAAACTGAAACAGGAGGGGTTCAGGCTGGTTGTAAGGAGGGATTTTCCCTCTGTGAAGCCATCAGGTAGTGAAGCAGGTACCCCACAGAGCCTGTGCCATCTCTGTCCATGGAAGTTTTCAATACAGAACAAAGCCCTGAGCAACCTGGTCTGAGTTGATGCCTAACCATGCTTTGAGGTTAGACTAGGTAAGTCTGTAACTTAATCATTGCAGTAAGATGCTATAATGGCAAGATCCTTCCTTTGCAGTTGTAAAGATTTGATCAAAGTTTTCTTGTCCATACACAATTCAGTCTGTAAAGAGAGGAAATTCTCCTACTGTATTTAGCTTTGTTACAATCTCACCTGGAGATTGTAACTGGAGATTGTATTTAGCTTTGTTACAATCTCACCTGGAGTGCAGAGTACCTTCACGTCCTTCACTCCATTTCAGAAGGATGTGAAGGTACTCAAATGCATCCAGAGGAGGACAACAAAGCTGGGGAAAGGGCAGGAATGTCCTATGAGGAGCAGCAAAGGATTTTGGGCTTGTCCAGCTTGGAGAAAAGCAGGCTGAGGGGTGACCTCACTGCCCTACAACAGCTTCCTGAGGAGGGGAAATGGAGGGGAAGATGCTGATCTCTTCTCCTGGTATTCAGTAACAAAACACATGGGAATGGTTGAAAGCTGTGCAAGGGGAGGTTTGGACTGGACATTAGAGAGCACTTGTTTACTGAGAGGGTGGTCTTGCACTGGCTCAGGCTTCCTAGAGAGGTGGTTGCTGCCCCAAGCCTGTCAGCATCTAATAAGTTGGACAATGTCCCTTAATAACAAGCTTTCACCCTCGGTCAGCCCTCAACTGGTCAGGCATTTGGACAAAATCATAATTATAGGTCCTCTCCAACTGAAATATTCTATTGTAATTCAAAAGGTGAAAGTTGTACTGGTCTAGTGATCTTAGCTAGGTCACTAGACCAGTACAACTAAGACACACCAGCTTGTACAGCCAACTTCACCCAAACGAATGGTTCCATTTAGCATCACATCTGGTCACTTTCACCATCCCAGCCCAAATAAATAGACACCCATTTGCAGACAGCTCATGCAAAACAGTCCTTAGCACAAGTCCAGAGTGAGGCTTGAGTCATAACAAGAAAAATTATTCGTTCTGCTTCATGCACTTCCATGTGTAATTACTATTACACACCTGAGCTGAAGGCAGTTATACAATTTATCTACAATTTTTCTCCCATGCCTTCAGTGTCAGCCTTAATTAGAATTCAAGAGCAACTGACTGCAAACACACTCTGTTTTGGTACTGACCAAGTCCATTAATGTCAGGGAGCTGCATAATTATACGGGAACTGTAACAGAAAATTTAAGCTTGAAGTGTCAATTGGACAACAGGCAGCTGACACATCCATGTAATTGCATTACCTGTGGTCATTTCAGNTGGGCTTGTCCAGCTTGGAGAAAAGGAGGCTGAGGGGTGACCTCACTGCCCTACAACAGCTTCCTGAGGAGGGGAAATGGAGGGGAAGATGCTGATCTCTTCTCCTGGTATTCAGTAACAAAACACATGGGAATGGTTGAAAGCTGTGCAAGGGGAGGTTTGGACTGGACATTAGAGAGCACTTGTTTACTGAGAGGGTGGTCTTGCACTGGCTCAGGCTTCCTAGAGAGGTGGTTGCTGCCCCAAGCCTGTCAGCATCTAATAAGTTGGACAATGTCCCTTAATAACAAGCTTTCACCCTCGGTCAGCCCTCAACTGGTCAGGCATTTGGACAAAATCATAATTATAGGTCCTCTCCAATTGAAATATTCTATTGTAATTCAAAAGGTGAAAGTTGTACTGGTCTAGTGATCTTAGCTAGGTCACTAGACCAGTACAACTAAGACACACCAGCTTGTACAGCCAACTTCACCCAAACGAATGGTTCCATTTAGCATCACATCTGGTCACTTTCACCATCCCAGCCCAAATAAATAGACACCCATTTGCAGACAGCTCATGCAAAACAGTCCTTAGCACAAGTCCAGAGTGAGGCTTGAGTCATAACAAGAAAAATTATTCGTTCTGCTTCATGCACTTCCATGTGTAATTACTATTACACACCTGAGCTGAAGGCAGTTATACAATTTATCTACAATTTTTCTCCCATGCCTTCAGTGTCAGCCTTAATTAGAATTCAAGAGCAACTGACTGCAAACACACTCTGTTTTGGTACTGACCAAGTCCATTAATGTCAGGGAGCTGCATAATTATACGGGAACTGTAACAGAAAATTTAAGCTTGAAGTGTCAATTGGACAACAGGCAGCTGACACATCCATGTAATTGCATTACCTGTGGTCATTTCAGATTACACTAGGTGCTCAAATATACCTTTCTGCCAAAGACATCTGAATATTTATTTGCCTAGAATTATTCAGAGTGCACACTATATATCATCTTGCTCATGTGTACAAGCTGCTGAACTGCTACCTTAAAATCCTACAGGGACAAAAAAAAAAAAACAATTGGTATAAAAACAAGTACTCCTCACAAGTGCAGTAACCAGCAGAAAAATTATCATTTCTTCTCATTCATGCTCATATGAATTGGCTATGCAAACACAGGAGTAGATATTTATTCATAATGGTTCTGCACAAGCTGCTGTGAAAAAAGCTCCAGAGAAAGAGTAGTGAAGCTGAAGTGCTACAAGAAAATCTCATATATTGTATATTTTATGTCTCAGTAGAGCTACCACACAGTAATGGCTAGTAGAGAACTGCACAGAATGGCAAATCTCTCGTGAATATTTCATCAGGGACGTCCATCTTAGAGTTCTTAACATAAATTTGGGACAACTGTGTTAAATTAACTTATAAAGTAATCTCTGTTAAATGTATTTCAGAAGACCCACTCTGTCTGCTTGCCTAAATAAAAAAAAAACCTAAAAAAAAAACCATTAGTGTGCAAAACTAAGTCTAGAAGCATTATTCACATTAATGGGTAGTATTGTGCTTGGCTGATAAGCACATGACTACTCACTGGCTGAAAAGAAACCGTTTATCCTACATTTTTTGTTCATATTTCAGTTTGGTGAAATAGAATAAAGACATTAATCTGATGCAATGGAAAACAAAAGCCAAGAAAGTTGTTTAGACTAGTAAAATTTTCTGAAGTGGGTACAGCTCTGTGTGAGAGTTTGCACTAATCACTGTCAATCTGGTCTTTTTTACTGCTAAGCTTCAATTAGCACCTCAGAGAGGAAAAAAAAAACAAACCAAAAAACCCAAAACCAATTCATTGCAAATTTTTCATCAGAGAAGACTTGCCTTTCTCATATACCTGTGAAGCTAATCAGTGCACTGATCTCTAGCAGACAATTTCTTTCAGCTCCAACAAAGAGCAGACAATGGCTACTAAACTAAGACACCAGTTTGTTAACCAATTATCAATTAAAAGCTACTCCTTATCAAAGTGTAAGACAAATAAGAAGGTGTACTATGGCAAAACATTATCCTGACTATGGAGTTGAAACCACCCAGCTTTACACTGGTTTTTTTGTATTATTGCACTTAAACACAAATATAGTTGCTATACAATTGAAAGAATAGGGGTCCCATTGAAACAGAAGGCTCTCACTGGGTTAAAATATTGCTTCATTCCTACAAAATGATATTTTAGAGCTTCTCTTGTGATATATACTCTGGGTTCTGACTGCTTATATTCAGGATTTTTGTAGAGCAAAAAAATCAGCAAATAATTAGGAAATTACCACTGCGATTATATGCATGGGAATTTGAAGGCAAAATATAGTCAGAAACAGTAGCTCTTTCTTTCTATCTGCAAAAGAAAAAAAGGTTTTTTTACAGTGCTGGAAAAGTCTGTATAAAAGACCTGCAGCAAAACCAATACTGCTGATTAATGCTTCTTTAAAAATTTATTTTTCAGAAGGCTGTCATTGTCTTAAGCCTTCTCTTGCCAAAAAGGAGCTTCAAAGCACAATGAGAAAAAGTAATAAATGTACATGTCTCAAAGAGTGAAGGAGTCCATCTTGCTCATCGTGATGAAAAATAAAGATTATTTTAATAGCTATGCAGAAGGATCAGCATGGATCTAAGCAGGCTACTGCATGTCAAGAAGGAGTATTGTAATGCTTAAGTGTGCCCTGTTCAGGCAGCCAAAATCGTGTATCAGTGCTCTTGGTTGCAGCAATTATTCCCATCAGTGTAAAAGCTTTGAGAGCTAAGTATTCTACATCTTCATAACACCGCCATAGGTAACAACAGATGAAATTATCAGCTGCTGAATTTCTTACCACAGTTACAGAGATAGAGGCTGGCACTCAGGCTGTAACAACATGATATCCTAGAAACTCATACAGATTTACTCTCTTCAGTACTACAGAATGTGCTTCAGTACTCAATCTTCCTTTCACCATGTGTGTCAGGAAAGGTTCACAACTCCTACTGCTCTCTGCATTCAGTGCATGCCTATAGGAATGGACCACAGCATGCATGGGCATGTCCCTGCATATTTAAGGTATTTCCTTCCATACCTACTCCATACCAGTGTGGGAATCTGAACACATTTTGCACAGGAAGGGACCATATGGGCTGGGTTTGTTTTGCTCTTTTTTTTCTCCCCCAGAGCATCTCCTAGGGACAACAGCTTTGTGCCTACTGCTGTTCAGAACAGTCCGTCCCAACAAGAAAAATGACACCAAGGAAGAATTGTTTACTGCCATATAGAAGAGATTTCAAATTGAGCTACTTTTGATGAAAGCAATTTTAATAAATATCAGCCAAGATATTTAAACTGACAAAAGCACGGCTGCAAAATTACTGAATTTAACAACACATTTCCCTGAGATTAAAAATCAATTGGCAGATGCCAAACGGGGAAAAAAGTGGTGACACATATTACAACTTTTTATGACAGATGGTTTCAAATGGGTTAATGAGGTGAGTGCTGAATTTCTAGGTTGTGGTTAATATTTAACCTCCAGTCAGCAGACACCTCTAAGGTTTTTACACCTGAGTGGTCAAGTGGCCTACCTAATCGACCTGATAGAAACACTGTTCTAATTTGAAGAGTATCTACCAAATGAAAAAGAAATTAAAAAACATTGGAAAGTGGGGAGAGGAGTAGAGAGACCTTGTCACAACACTGCTATAGAAATGGAAATGCAATACTTTGTTTTCCTTCTGAGAAGCTGAGGAGAGACATACAAACTACATGAGCTCATATTGTGCCATGTCAGTCAGGAAGAGCATTGCCTCAGGTTGAGGGAGGTGATCCTGCCCCTCTACTCAGCCCCAGTGAGGCACATCTGGAGTGCTGTAACCAGTTCTGGGCTCCTCAGTACAAGGCAGACATGGAGCTCCTGGAGGAGGTCTGGCGGAGGGAAACAAAAATGGCAAAGGGACTGGAGCATCTCACAAGGAAAGGCTGAGGGAGCTGGGGCTGTTCAGCCAAGAGGAGACAACTGAGAGGGGACCTCATCAGTGTCTGTCAGTATCTGAAGGGAGGTGTCAGAGAATGGACCAGGCTCTGCTGGGTGGTGGCAAGCAATAGTTCAAGAGGCAATGGGCAGAAATTCATGCACAGGGAGTTCCACCTCAATATGAGGATGAACTTCTTTACTGTGTGAGTGACTGCACTGAAACAGATTGACCGGAGAGGGTGTGGAGTCTCCCTGACTGGAGATACTCCAGAAACATCACACACAATCCTGTGCAATGTGCTCTAGGATGGACCTGCTCAAGCAGGGAGGTTGGACCAGATGACCCAGTGTGGTCCCTTCTGTTCATTGATTTGTCTGCAATAATGAGTCTTCTCGCTGCATTTAGGATATCACAGAAGTTACTTGCTTGATAAAATCAGCAGACACGGCCTGTCTTCAATACCTCCATTATCTCCTGACTTTCCCTGATCATTTGGTTAAGAAGTTATGGTAAAGTGTATCACACTACAGTAGACAGAACCTTTCAGACACTAAAATAAAGCTGAAAAATAGTTTGAAGCAAGACCTGAAGTCAGGGTTTGTGGCTAAATCAGTTTGAATCTGGTTTATATCTGTAGAGTTGTTACTTAAACACTTCCCTGTGATCACTAACACTCAGTCATTTATATTTTGAAGAAGCTACTGGAAATGCACTGTACAACAGTATCTATAGGAGTTCAAAGGTGAGTGAAAGCCAAGTCAAATGAGAAATGGTAACATTCTTGGTGAAAATATCTACCATCCTAAAAAAAATAATTATCAGAACATTCCATTTCACTATCTTCCTCCTGCATTTATTCTTTTCCTGCAATATAGATGATGTCATTCTGAAGTGACTTACTCTTATATTGAACATCCTGCATTTCTCTGGCAAAATGGAAAAAACAGCGCCTAGTCCCACACCCTTACACTAGCTGTTTACACAGTATCTGCTTCACAGAGAGTCTGCCTAGGCCATGGCATAGCCTAATCTTTAAGAGTATAGGGAGTGTTGCTTGATCTCTAATGAATTAGGAAGAAAGATATGAAGAAACAAATTACTAACTTAATAGAAGAAAAAAAAAGTTAATTAAGAGGATAACAAATTTCTTTTGTTTTCAAAATTCTTAAAGAGAATACTGTGAAGTAATCTGTGACAAAAAGAGAGTGATACTCCTAATTCAAACTGCAGTCCATATATCTGTACACCCCTCTTTACAAAATCTTTATACAAAGCATTCATTTCTATCAAAAGCTATCACATAAATTGTTATATTTTTAAGTCTTTGAGAAGAAAAAAATACACATATGTGCAATATACATAAATATAATACATAAAAAATGTTCCATACATGTTTAATATTTTCTATCAAATGTATTTTTATGTGAATAAAATGCAGAATATGCTCCTTGATGACTAGCAGTATCCAAAGCATTTGCCAGATTTGTCAACTGTGCTCTGCTTGAGCATATCCCAGGTAGATATTCAAGAAGTAAAATAATTAGCCAAACTGAAATACACAGTGATTATCTGAAATGGTACTTAGAATTCTCCTCTAATAAATGTGATGAAGCCCTTAGTGACTTCAAGCAGCAAGGGGAGGGGGAATTAAAGAAGAGAGTTTGAAGCTGTTTTCATTATGAAAACCGACAGCTCTTGGTTCCAATTTCACCCCAAACTGCCATAGAGATTAATATTTTTCTTTCAAAGCCACATTTTTGTAAGAGATTACATTTTCCTCTGAAAGCAGAAGAGCTCCATTCAAAGACATGCCCATTTGTTGTTGTCAGCTTCTGCCTAACTGGGCTGAAAGCCTACTGTAGCTCTGCAGATCTGTGACCTGCACTTCACTCCCTCCAGGCACTATAAATAATTTCCATGGAAACAGCACTGAAGAAGATATCTGCAAGCCAAGGAGATATCTATAGCCTTTCTGTTGGATTTATGTCTTTTATTTTATCCTCTACATTTTCTCAGTTAAACCAACATTAAATACATTTCTTCTACAAAATATGTTACACGCAGCACTAAAGTTATAAAAGAAATGAAAGATACAGCAGGAGAAAAATAAAGGAGATTCCTACTCCACAATATGTATGCATCTATAGATTATTTTTATATCCCGCATTTCCCTTTGTCCCAAAGAAACAGTACATTGCATCCACATTGCACTTTTTTTACAAAGGGAAGCATTCTCCTTTAGTCATAAGGTATGAAGAGGTATATGATAATATCATAAGGTATTTAATGAAGAGTGTTGTAATTCACATCTTGATGAGGCTGAGAAGAAGTAGATATATGTGAAATCACAGCTGAAGGGCTCTGAAACAGCCACATTAGACCACAAAGGGAGGAACTGAACACAGTGGAATGCACTGCAGTCTTGCCAAGTGCAAATCTGCAGCTCTTCAGGCCTGGATGCCAATTCCCAAACAGTGAGAATCAGCTAACTTCCAAACCATGGAAAGTAATGCTCAAGAGGGGATTTAGTCAGGACAACCCGGAAATCTACTGGATTCTGTTCCCTCATGTTCCTCCAGTTAATGAGAGCACGTTTATGGGAGGTGTGCAGCACTCCCTCTTTCTCCTCCTGGCCACAGGAATACCGAGGCTTTAGGCCCTCCCTGCAAACTGTACAGCCTGGATTGTTTTCTCTGTCTACTGAAGCTGCAGATGACTAGTCCCAAAGTATAAGAGTCTCCTTACTCCAATATCAGTCTACAGATATGGGAAGAAACAGAGAATTTCTCTCCTTTGACTGGGCTTGTGCAACCTGCCTGTACCTTAGGGGACGAAGGAATCAAGTCAAAGCATCAAATCAAAACTCAAACACAAGCATCTAAGGAGAAAGGGTAATCCCTGCTCTGTTTTTTTTTTTTTCTTTTCAGTATAAATATAAATAACTGCCATTGAATGTAACAAAAAATTAAATAATTATTCTTATATAATATATAGCTCTGTTACAGGTATTTTTGGAGCTGCTTTTCCCCTCTGTATTCCTCCTGTGGGATCTGGTTTATCCTTGCACAAGTTTTGAGTGCTGACTATGAGGTCTTTCTTCATTAAAGTACATCTCTTACATTCTTTCCCATATATTTGCTCTCATAGGAAGAATTCATACAGTTCATAGTAATATCAACACTAGGATCAAAAATAACGACTCAGGCTTCCTCAAGTCACTGCTCTAAAGCAAACATTTCTTTGAGGAAAGGTTGCCTACTGTTACATAAACCCTTAGCTGTAATCATCCTGTAAGGCTTCTCTCTGTATTATAAATGCTAGAAAAATACTTGAGAAGCCAAGACTCTCTTAGAATGTTTTGATCCGATGAAGCTATTTCATCATAAGAAACAATTGTATTTACAGCTTATGATAGCTACTGAAATCCAGATTCCTTTTAAACTCATGCTTGACAGTTTTTAGGTCCAGTAGTTAGAAGAAAAAGAGTATCAAGATTAGAAAAGTTATTTCTTGTTCACAGTCGAAAATATTCTGAAGGTGGCTTTTTTTCCAGATTGTTCTCATATCCCAGCTCTAACTGTCAGAATTCTCACTTTAACTACTTAAGATGCAACTTAAGTATTTAACATTATGTATACTGCTTGACTTCTCTGTGCCTTTTCTTACCATGAACTAAAATGGAAGGTTCTGACTTGATTAGGAAAATAGTTTTTGACAGTGAAAGACAGGAAGCAGTAGAACAGGTTGTCCAGGGAGCCCAAGAAGTCTCCAGACTTGGAGGTCTCAAAAACCTGAGGAACCTACTTTGAACTCAGTATAGATTATGCTCTGAGTAGTGGGTTGGGCTGGATGCTGTGTCCTACTCAACCTGCATGACATTGTGAGTCTGTGTATACTCAAATGTATAGACTATGAAGCATTCCAGACTCCAAACTTCTAATTTTTTCCCTATAGTTTTGATTCATGAAATGAGAAAATCATCCCAAAGATATATAGAAGAAACACACTCAAAGTCTCTGGCAGCTTTGGAAGAGAACTGGCAGATGATCACAAACATGTCATTGTGACAGAGGTGCTACTTGACTCCTGCGCTGTGGTCACTTCCTGTAAATACTTTCTTCAATGTAACCCACCAACCACCCAAAGCAGTTGTTTAAGTTTGGACAGGGCAGAGCACAGTGCTGAGATTCACAGTTTCAATTCAGAAGGGATAGGTAACAAATAGTATATATCAGTCTCCACGCAGTTATTCACACCCCTGAGCATTCAGACCTTCCACATCTGTTTGCATTTATTCTAACTACCTGTTTGACAAAGCTGACCTACCTGAATAACTTTTCTCTCAAGCCAAATGCAACACTGACATGTAAAGTTTAAATGAAAAACAAAAACTCCAGAGATACTCAAGTTATTGGAGTCTTTAATTACAGAGTCTCATAACGAGAATCTCTTTCTCTTAAACAAGGGGAGCACTGCTTTGCTGGTAACTGCTAAAATACATTCCTTAAGCCTTTCCTTCAGCAAAGCTAAGTGTATTGTTAATTTTAAGTTGCCTTTTCACTGCCAAAGCTATGATGGATTGTCATGAAAACCCACTTCCTCTCAGCACACTTGCTGGTGCCTCACAATTTGTACCTCTGGTAATATACATGTAAAATCATGACTGCTAGCAACCCACAGGTACCTGCTACACGCTTCACACCTCAGCTGTGGGTTTGGAATGGCCTGGTAACTAGATGACACATTTCTAGTCTCAGATGATTCTCACCTTCTACAGATACAAAATTTTGTGGTGTAATTACTGAAAAGTCTCTCACAATCTTCTTGCTCTGAGTACTCAGATCATCTGGGATTAGGCTGTAATTAATTATGAACAGCATTCATTACAAGTGCCTCCACTTTCATGAACAAGCTTATTTTTTGCATTGGGTTTTGCTCCTCATAGCTAAGGTTGGGCTAAAGCCTTCAGTCAGTGATCTCCTCCCATCATAGCACAAGTGGGTCACTGCAGTATCTTAGAAAGTAGGCTGCCTTCTGCATTATTCCTAGACACAACACTTAAGACGTCAGAATTCTCCTGTAATTGGGCATATCATAAGCCTCAGGGTCTTACTACGTTGTTTTTACAAAGAACAATATGCTACAGTCTTGAATTGCAGTGTCTAGGATTATCTTCCAATTTGGTTTAAGAAAAATGCTAGCTAAAACACTGCAGAGGGGATTTAAAGCACAAATTTTTTACGAATGTGAAACAAACAAATTTATTATATAACTTTACATAGTTAAAAAGTGCTTCTGCAAATAGATCGTAGGAGTTCAGTTTCTGAGGACATGCAGTATCTCAGAAGCAGTGATATGAGTCTTTCCACTGAAGCAGAAGCCAAGTATTGTTTACATAACTCCCCTTCAAAAAAAAACCCCAAAACAACCCAAACAAACAGAAGCCTTGCTTTCACTTAGATAGTCATACAGCTGCAGAGCTTGTGCCTTTGCAAAAATTGATGTTGAGCAAGGGCTGTTGGGTTTGTCTCCCTTAACACTCCTTAATTTTTGTCTCGTCCTGCCCTCTGGTGGGAGCATAGGGCGCGGCTCTATTGGTTTCACATTTCTACAATGCAACCCCAAATTACACTGCGTTCTTGCAATGCTATTTGTGATAAAAGATGTGTGTCACTTAACACACGAATTATTTAATTGAATAATAAGGGAAATTAAACAGTATTATTATTTAATAAAATAATTGCTTTATCCAAATAATTAAATAAAATAATTGCTTTATCTAAAACTTAAAAGATCACTAGCAGAATATTCACATTGCATTAAATACCCTTTCTATTCCAGATAGATATTTAATACTTATGATTAAATGAGAATGGAAAGTAAAGTTTATATACATATATTTATATATAAACATACAGTGTTTATTTTTCAGTGGTGTTTTAGTAGGAGTTCAAGATATAGCAACATCTATAGCACGAGAGTTTCTTCACTTAAAGATTACATAAATTCCTTTCTTTTTTTTCTAGAAGGATTGACAAAGACGATAGCACAGACCTGCAGGGGGTTACCTGCAAGGTTCAGCTTGGTAGTTGAAAAAATACTTTAGATCTAACGGGTGGGAAGAAAAAAGCAGAATCAAAGGCCTTAAAAGTATCAACGCTTGCCATCCATTTAACTGCTGCAATTCTACTCTCAATGAATGATATCTTCTAAGAGTTGCAAAGTAAGATACTACCAGAGCAAGTAAATGCTAATTTTAACCTCTTTAGCACATTCCGCCATGTTTAGATTATTATTGACACTCTGGTATTGCAACCTCAATTCCTTCATCCCATTTAAACTCAAAACAGTTCTGTGTACTCTTAAACTCGTTCAGGTAGCCAGGTCACCCTCTGGCCTTTCATGTGTCTCTTGTCCCAAAACCCCAGGTGCTGTAGACACTAATGGTTGTAGGCAGCACATTCTGCTCTTGTCTACACCAGAGCTGTAGTGGAGGTGGGAAAAATCGTTCAGCCTCACTCAGTTCACCGAACTGACAGTGAAAACGGCAGCACTGCAGTCTCTGAGCACTCCTGGGCCACTGAGGTAACAACGTTTGGCTGGGGTGTGACACTGGAATACACTCACCTCGCCGTGCTCCAGGAGCCACCACTGGCATCACGATAAACCTGATCAGTCTCAGCAGCAGCCAGAGCCCGGTCCACCCCACTTTCTTCAGGTACATCTGTGGTGGTGCCACTCTTTCCTGACAACATCTGCAAAAAAACAAAGGGATTCTTACACCTTTCCTTGGTTTCCTACTGCAGAGAGCAAGAGTTACTTTTGAACATGTATCTATATATGCAAGCTGATGGAAAAGCTCAATCTTGTTTTCACCCAGACAATACAAATCAGAAGTTAGTGTAAAGGCATATGTAAGAACAAAACATCAAAGTAGCAGAAAATATCAGAAACTGTAGCAGATGTTTTATGATTTCCACATACATTTTGGCCTGGGTTCTCAGCTGGTATAGAGCAGCACAATTTCCACTGCCTTCAATAACAGTTTTGCAGTCACCAACAATCCAGCCATGTGTGACAATTTAGGGCAAAGGGAGATTAGACATCTTCCTGCAGTTACATAACAGTTTGCCTAAGTGGTGAATTTACAAGTTGCAATCAAATTGGTCTACCCTGCAGAGGCGTGTGAAACTGCCTCAGGTTATGTGTCACAGAACTACATAATGTCCCTGACTGATCAAAAACCCGGTAAGAAATGGTAGGTTGCAGATGAAGATGAACTGCCAGCTGCAGTCTAAAACCAAAATGCTTAAAGAACAAGTTTTTATGACTGTGTATTACCCCAGCACAACCTTTTCTCTACTTAAGCATCCAATCCAGACTAATTTGTGGTGAAACATTTAGGGACTATATGTCTTTATGAACTCCAAGTACTGGGGTACGAAGGATTGTGGTTTTAAGGCTGTTTGATGGCTTATCTTAATTATGCTCTAACCACACAATTAAAATCTGATGAGATCTCAGTTTGGATAAGTTCAGTTAAATTGTCAAGGGTACAAGTAAGAGCTGTAAAGCCTAATTTAAAAAAAAAAAAAAAAGACAGAACTTCACTCTTTTTACATTGAAAAACAGAAAGGATTTTGGTTCATCTCCAGTGACTGTAATTGATTTAGCCCCTGATTTAGATAATTTATATTCTCAATCATTCAGATGAGGACCTGATTCTGCAGTCCCTGTTTATGTCAAACAGCATATACTCAGGTGAATAATAACACAGATTTTAATATTATAACTGCACACAGGAAATAAGCAGGAAGCTTTGCGAGGTGAGAAAGTATCTAATTTTTTTTGTGATACTTTGAACACACTACCATGCTTAAAAGTTGTTTGGTTGGGCCATCCACTCCATAAGTAGTTTACTTGACATGATCAGGGAAGAGGCAAATAGTCAAACGCCACCTACTTACAAACAGCCTGGGAAGTTGGAGCAACCATCCTGAAGCGAACTAGAGATAGCACAGGTCTGTCCCACCTCTAGGCTGCAGAGAAGACTCCTCAGGGCCCAGCCCATGTTAAATTCTGCAGGAGCTGTATGTGGAAATATAAAAAAAAACATTTGCTCTCACATTCTTTTAGGCTGTATCACATCTAACGTTGTACTTGACGAAGTAAATTGCAAATATTTGTTTTCACTGTAAAAATAAACAAACTGTAGCTAATTAAAGATCACACTGCCTTTGGAAAAGCAAACAGAATATGAGGAGGCTGAGGGTTATTTGTACTCAGGCCAGTGACCAGAAACTGTAACTAAGCAAAATACTTCACTTCTGGTACAGGGCCCTGCTTTGTGTTTTCACTGCAGGCTGTGGTCTGTGGCTGGGCTCTCACTCCCTGCAGCCCGAGTGGCAGTGAATTCACCTTCCAGAAAAACTCCTGGCAGAGATTTTGTGGCAATGCCTAGTGGGGATGATCAGGTTGACTATCTCATCAGACTCCAAGTGCTTTAAGAATTATGACCAAAAAGTGAATGACCCAGTTCAATAATGAAATATCATTAATGCTTGTATATTTTCTGTTTCCTAGGCAACCACTCTTTCTTGTTTGTTTCAGAAGATTTAAAATACAAACACACATATGAAAAGATTCAGGCAAGAATACACATTATTTCCTTCAGAAGCTCACGTGCTCTCCCATACCCGAGATGTTTTTTGCCACGGCTTGTAACAAGCAAGCGCTAGAAAGACATTTGCCTCACCTCATCGGACAGACTCGAGGGAACCTGCTGGCTGCGTTATGGAGCCCCAATTCCAACTCACGGCATGGATCTGTGCTCCGCGGCCTGGAGCACCGCCTCCTGCCCTCCTTCTCTGACCTCGGCGGTCGCAGGGCTGTTTACCACACTTTTTTCCTCAGTGCTCACCACTTTTATGGCATTTTTCCCTTAAATACTCTTTCAGAGAGGCACCAGCAGCTTCCCCGAGGGCTGAGCCGTGCCCGGCTGCGGGTGCTGCGGCGCCGGCCCGGCCTCCCCTCACGGCGGCCTCCCCTCAGCGCCGTGCTCCACAGACAGCCGGGACGGAGAGACAGCTCAGAGAACATTCGGGGCACCTTCGGGGATGCGGTCACCTGAAACATGCGCCTCTTAGGAATCACGAACGTTTTCTGGTTTTCCTTGATGGTGAGTGCCGGTTTTCCCCGCTCACAGAAGGGCCCTTTTTTTAGGAATTTTCTGAAATTTTCGTGATCCCTTACAGTTCAAGCTAGTTGAAATTGAATTCTCCATAGTGAAATGAGTCATTGCAATCTTTCACTCACATTCCTAATCACATCCCACCCTGGCTAACTGTTTGAGCTGGGCAAAGTTACAATGAAAGAAATATAGCACCAGCTAAAAAGCGCTTGCATGAAAGAAATGAATGGAATTTAAGAAATAAAACCATTCCCAGGTGGCAGAGGTATTGCCTGTTAGCAGGTAAAGAAGCACCGGAATTTCCAACCTGGTTCTCCTAAAACAGACTTTTTACCCCAAGAGACACTGTGAACTGTTGGCTTTTTATCTTAATTCAGGATGAAAAAAGTCCTTAAAAGAAAAAAAAATCACTTGAATGTTTTCTTGGAAGAAACGTCCATTTTCCAATTTCCTCTCTCCTTTGAGCAGTCTCTCTTTGCAAAAGCACTTTTATCCCAGGAGGAAATATTTTAATGAAATATGTTTGAAAGACATGTTCATCACCCAAAAGACACAAACACACATCTTAGCTTCCCTGATGAGCAATGTAATTCTCCTCTCAGGTCAGTCAAACGCTAACACACTTCAACAGAGCAGCAAACAAGCTGGATGTTTCTTTCCCCTGCTTTTGCAGCACACACTGCTGGAAAAATGCTCACAGCTCACTTGAGAAAATGCAGGTAAGCAGGACAATAAAAGATAAGTGAATATGCAAACAGGAGTCTAATCTCTTATCTGTGATCTATTCATAAACTATAAAATAACAGCTTGGAATTAATTGTTAAGGGCACTCAGTATACTAAGAGGGGAAAAAACAGGTGGCCTTGGATCAAATTTTCTTCTAGAAGTTGCTATATAGAGAAAAAACCCTCCTTTTGTGCAACTAAATATTTTTTAATCTTTGCTAGATTTTTAATATGGTTAACACATAACATCTATAAAGGGCCATTAAATCCTCTAATTTTATATTTAGAAACTCACAGAATTTCTTCAAAACTGACAATAATTCATTTTTTACTTGAAGCCATTTAAAGTTCATCACCCCTTTCCTGGTTCCTTTTAGTCATTAATATCTCTAACTTAAAAAAAATTCACCTGAAACACTATAAACCCACAGCAATATAATCATGAGAGTTGCCTTCTTTACTGCAGCAGGATTATGAATAGGAATGCTCCTCCTAACATGGCTGTAGAATTGCAGTCCAGCTTCTTAGCGCTCAGGGTTAAAGAACTGGTTAAGAGCTTTTGCCTGGATTTTATAAGAGAAATCATGCTTTGTAAATCATGTGTGGCATATCCCCTCAGAGCTGAGAGCTGTCAGGAAGCCCAGTTTCCTTTTCCTACCTTCACCACATATACCATTATCATTGGTTTTATCTTCCCACCAGTACTGAAAGTCTCTTCTGCTGCTCTGGTACATTTGTCAGTAGATTTATGCAAGTTATATTACATGAAAATCTGGACCTTCATTTAAGCAAAGTAATAGGTAACTTTTATACTTGCATTCAGTTACAAAAATACATCTATTTTTAGGAAGTAGTTTATATAGAATCACAGAATATGCTAAATTGAAAGGTCCATCAAGTCCAACACTTCTGCCTTGAGGTAATATCAGTCCTTCATCCCTGTGACTTCTTCAAGAGAAAAAAACCATTATTTCTACTACAGTAGTGATTATATCCCCCTAAGAGTGTCTGACTGTGCTAGGCACAAGTAAATGCATGAAACAATAAAGTCACTTCCTGCCTCAAAGAGGTACACTTTAAGCATACATGACAACAGATGGAGAAAACCCTGGAGTATTAATATTGCATGCACCAGAAGGGATTATTCTCACTGTGCGTGAATTAGACTGTATGCTGTTGCTACTTGTGCCGAAAGTCCTTGGTCCAATACCACATCTTGCAGGACTGGAGGTGGAATAAAATTTTCTTTCAAAGTCTGCAGATTGAGTGTTCCCTCCCACACATTTCATTTTACTGCTGTCAAGGTTCATTCTCACTGGCATTGTCGTTTTTATCTTGAAAACATTTTCAGATTGCAAGAGGCTGCAATGGAAAGAATCACTGACACAAATTTGGCATGCTTTTCTGTAAGCAGTAGAGGAAAACTCTGCCTGCATTGCAGGCATGATAATCAGCATATCCCATGGGTAAGTAGTTGTTTCCCTCATCTGAAAGCATCACAGAACATAACTGTACCAACAGTCATCACTTACTTTTGTATCAGTGCACCAGTAGTCAGCAGCAGGGGAAAAGGAGAACTTAGTAAAATCTAGAATGTTGTCTTTTCCTATGAGATGTCTGGAGCATTTCTGCAGCAAATACTGACCTGAAAGTCCAGATGGTTTGTAATCTGTGCCCTTACAAGCGATTTTTGCTCTGATCAAGCCACTTTAAAATCTGTAATGCTGGTCTCTACTGAGAGCAGTGTTTGGCATATCTGAAACATATTGTAGAGTGGGTTTCATTTTGAGAAGCTTGTTTCTTCTTCTTATGCCTAATACATTTGAACTTGCATAGAAGGACTAATCAGACTAAAAGAATACTCTGTCATAGACTGTTTGTGGACCAGATGTGCTTCTGGTGATGTTGCTGAGAGATTTTTCCCAGTGGATTTGAATTGGGAACATGAAGAGGCCATATGGTAGCAAAGATAATTTACATAGCACCTTTTATCAACAAATATTACAAAGGACCCTGCAAATCACCTACTGTACAGGAAGAATTTCACTCAGAACTGAAATACAAATACCTTTGGGGTAAAACTTGGAAATATATATAGCACACAGTAATGCTATGAAACAATTTCTAATTAGTTGTGAAAAGTAAAGTCATAGCAAACTGAAATGGTGAGAGGAGCACAGGTGGACAAGTTCTATTTACAAATCAGTTGCAATCTGCACAGTTTCACTCTATATGTGAAGTAATTTATGAAAAGTAGTTTATTCCTTTTGATAAATGCAACTCTGATAAAATGATCTTAAAATATATACATTGAAAATAGAACACAATACTAAGTGGATAACTTCATTTTAGTTTTGCAGACATTCACTGTACGTATGCAGAGTAAATGTGTAGACCTCATCTTAATGTCAGTGTCCCAGAAGGCAATGTGGCCAAGAAAATTATACTATTTTTTGTGTTTGTTATAGGAAGGAGTTTGGGAGGCTCTAGACATTTTCCAATACTCTAATGAGTGTTTCTACTGAAGTGAGAATAAGCAAGAAAAAACAGTTGTTTCAAATACAATGTAATTTTCTTTCTATACGTCTTGGGGAAGATGAACAGTAGGAGATAGAAAATGTGATTGATTGCAATATGCGTCAGGGTCAGCAAAGAGCACAGTCATAATTTTCAAATGAAACTATGTAAAATTCCTTTAGTGAGGTTTATTATTTGAAAATGTTACCTTCTTTCAACCTTAATTCCAGGCTGAACCTTGTTTCAGCCCCAAATCTGTCTAATGTGCTGTAGATATATTCATTTTATGTTTATCTGCTGTAAGAAGGCAATTCTAAATGCTGCTCAACAAATCAAATGGATATTAAGTAGACATACAACATAATTTATGTTGTATATTTATAGAGCTCCCAGAAGAACTTACTAGAAAATCATTCACTGCACTTAAAATGAAATTGGAAACATAGCTTTATGTAAAGATATTTTTGAAACAAGAATTTTCAAAGAATCCAGGAAGTTCAGGTGCCAGGTCCAAGCTTTTGATTTTCTAAGAACTTCTGCCCACCCACACTAATCCAGGCCTGGTAACACAAAGTCAGAGCAGTCCTAATATCAAGTTTATCTTCATAACCTAGCCACAGCAGGTCCTTCCTTCCCAGAAAAGGTAATGTTACTGATTCTATAGCAAATGACCAGCAGTTCTTTTCCTGGTTCCAGCATTGCAATGTTTCATAACCAAGAGTGCAATGATTTTCAGCATAGCCAGGTGACAGCTGCAAAACCTTTGTGTATTAAACTAGCTGCTAATTAGAAGCAAAGTGTTTTCGTGAAGCTGTTCAAACTCTTAAAGTTGAAAGTGACAAGATCCGTTGTCCAGATACTCCTGTTCACTTCAAAGGAATAACAGCAGAGACAAACTTTACTGCAGACACACCAGTACTTGAAAATTATAGGTTAGGAAGGACACCAAAGATTTCGTTAATAGAACAGTAGATCTCTGAGGGGCAGCAGCACAGCCATGTACTCAGGTTCTGTGTGCTTACCCCTGACATGCAACTAATTAGCATTCCTGAAAAATGGGCACTAGCAGTATCACTCCACAATTATGATGCCCATTTTCATGGTCATGCTTTGTTCACCTTCCTGATGGCAGTACTTAGAATCAGAGGTGTAGAATAACATGAACACAATGTGTTCTTACCCCCAGGAGCAATTTTCCTTTTTTTATTTGTATAGTCATATGCACTAAAAGAATGTGAAAAGACTATTATTAAACTTAAATGTGTTTAATGGCACCACATGCTGACTCAGAAATTCCTTTTCTCCACTCCCATACAAGCAGAGGGCCTAATTGCAAATGCTTTATTACTGTGTTGATAAATGTACCGTATCGTTCATTCCTTTTCAGAAAAATTTCACACAGCCTGTTTTAATACAATGTTTTAAAGATCAAACTCAGTATATCTATTTAGAAGGGCAATCTTAGCTGTAGTAAAAGTAATAATAATAACACTTACTGTACTTTAGATCTTCAAAGCACTGTATGGATATTAAGCAATTTGTCTCTCTTGGCAAGGATTTTAGTTTGCATTGGACAGTAAGTAGCAGCAGGTACCTTGTTTCTTCTTTTTCTTTCTTCATTATTTTCACCTTCCTATTTTATTCCACATAGGCTAGAAGAGTGTTGCTTCTGTGTATATTGGAATTCTAGAAATTCCTTGCTGGTGCTACTGAATGGTTTGAATTTGCTTTTACCAGCCAGAGCAACCCATCAGACCCCTATTATTTGTAAGATCTCTCAGGAACAGAAATGAGAGTCAACTTTCTTCTGAAGCATGCTGTCTTCCCATAAAAATGGAGCTGTCCTGGGTAGGTTTCACAAGAAAATGTCCTCCTTTTTTCTTCTAGCACAAATGCCCTTAATTTACTATCACAGCTAATAGAACTAGAATAAAGTAAGAATCTTGTCTTTTGCAAGTGCTGGGGTAGAAACTCACAATGAGTGCAGTTCCAAGGATGGTGTTTCCACAAATACAAGGGTAAGTATTATTGTTCTTAGTGCTTTTCAAAGTAGCCCAGTGAAACACGGCTTGACAATCTCTGCTTTCCATAGAAGACTACCTCCTTTTTAGGTGGCAGAAGTGCAAGGCAAAAGAGCCAGTTGTGCTTAGAAACTAGGGTCAAAGGTACAGTAACTGAGATCTGTAGAGCCAGAGCTTGTCACAGCAGCAATGAGAGTTTGCCATTCCAGAAATCAGTTGAACTTAAAACATATTTGCACTTTCATTCCACCCAGAAACTCAGAAACTACTACAGTCTCCATTCATCTTTGCAGCACCTCTTCTTTCTGTATATGTTCAGCATTGTAAAGTACCTATGTCCTTGAAATTTCTAATTGAACCCCAAGCAGACTGAGGAATCTGCAGATGTTACAAGCATTAATTCAGTGGTCTCTGTCATCAAAAAAGCAGTCAATGTTTAAGTGCATTACAACCATTTATCTTTTGCTTATCCGGGAAACTATTTCTATAAGCTTGTGAAGGGAACATTTTCAATAAACATTAAAATAAAAACATTGGAGCAGTTTGGCTTGTGGAACTTCTCCCAAAATTGAGAATTACCGACAAACAGAGGTGCAATCTCACTTCAAAATTGTATTGACATAGATGTGAGTAATATTCTCAGAAGCTGTGAATGTGCTGTGACTTTGTGTTGCTTCAGTGTCTTCACTTCCTATCTCCTAACAGTTTGTGTGCTGGAAGTGCTCTGCCACATGCTTGCTTCCCCAGGACTGCATGGATATTTCTGCAGAATCAATTCTGAAGAGTTAAAAACCCAACTCTCTTCTTTCATGACCAGTAGATCTGGAGAAAGCAATCCCTGCCCAGTAATCAACTTGTCCTTTGCCAAAACCACTAAACAGTGCTCCAGGAAGAAGCAGGCTGATATTTTGCCACAGAGACAGCACTTTGCTGTCACACAACAAAAAAAGACATTAGCTTCTTAGATGTCCAAGTCAATCATCTTTGATTCAGACATGTGTTGTTAAGCTTTTCCCTTGAAAAAATAACAAGCACATGGTTTATGTTTCCTATTATATCTAGAGATATATTCTAAATTCTCCTTTGGAGCTTCAGTAGCTATAGATTAAATCCTGATGACAAGAAATTAAGAAAGTGGAGGGTAGGACTTACTAGAAGAATTTATGCAGCTGAGGACAGAATACAAGACTTCAGGGTCTGAAAGGGTGAAGCAGAACTGTTTATCTCTGATGCCACATAGAAAAGATTTCTGAGCTGATTTATTGCATAGCTTTTGAAAGATCAACACTGTTACATAGAAAAAAAATCACTTTTTTCTTTTCTTCTTTTCAGAACTATAAACCTATATTTCAAAAGTCATTGCTGAAGTGGAGGATTAGATGAAAAGGTTGATCCCTGACTCAGTTTTCAAGGGCAGGTCTCTTGCTACTTAACCCAGGAATTTTCCCAGTTTTCTGTTGCATTCTATGCTGCCATCATCTGGCTCTTTTCATAAAACTTGACATTTTCTAAATTTCAGTTATCTCCAGGCCTGAATTTCTCTTTGGGTACAAATCTTCAATGCTTTTCATGATGATCTTTCACAGTAAGACTTTACCTTTCACAAGCAACAAGCACCTCTCTGCAGCTACCACTCCCAGAACATTTACCCAGACTCTGGGCCAGGCATGCAGCTCCCTTTGCCTAACTGAGCACTCAAGACAGAGAGAGGATATTAATTTATGTGCCTTTTCATACTCCAGCATACTATTCTGATTCTAAATCTCTTCGATCATTTAGCAGAGATTTCTTGATAGCAAGCCAGTTACTTGCAGCATGCCAGCCACCAGCATCTTGACTATGCCCTCCTAACTTAGGGAATGCAGACATTTGTTCATGGAGAACACCTCTCCTCCTACAGTAAAAGGGTGTTACCAACTCTCCCGGTGATTTACTTAAATATACACAGGTTGTTTACTTAATTCAAAGCAAATCTTATCTTCAGCCTGGTGGGGCAATGATGAAAGGTGACAGAACTTTCCAATCAGCTTACACAGATCCAAAGCCACAGTGCTTCCAAGACACCACAACCTTCACCTCCTTCTCGTTATGTCCGACAACCAGAGTACTGTGTAAAGATTCAGAAACATTCTTCTGGCTAAACTCTGGATTTCTGATGGCAGGTAAAACTCTGAGGGAACCATGAAAGCACTGGCACGAATGCAGATATGGGGAAGAGCAATACATACAATAAACTTTGCTTCATCTTTAGATCGCAGCATACCACTTTGGGTTCTGAGGAAAGGCTATTTTCCTTGAGTATTTCCAAAGCTTGGCTTTTTGTCTACTCTGATCTTCCCAGGAGCCCTCTGTCTCTGTGCATGCCAGGCAAAATCTGCCTAGCAAAACATGCTCAGCTGCTTTGTCTTCCTGTTAAAGGATTCACCTAACCTGTTTTGTAGGTAACAAGGACAGGAGAGCAAGGTTGCCTCTCTGCTGCCCAGCCACACCCCAGTTCCAAGTGCAGAAAAGAAGAATGCTACACAGAACATTTCTGTCGTACATGAACTGAAACAAGCAAGCACAGCACATCCCTCTGTCACAGCACACTTCAATCAAGGCGTGCAGTTCTTGACAAGACACTAATCAATCACCATAGAGAGACAGCAGCATGGGGAGACATTCCAATATGCTTTCCTTCATTCTTTTCCCTGAAACAGGAGAGGCAGGTTAAATAAGGCACTGCTGGAGCTTGCGATGCACATTTTTCAGGGTATGGGAATTACTGCATACAAAGGAGACTTTGAGGCCTATGAATTAGAATGAACAAGTCTTGGAGCAAACCAGAAAAAAAGGGCATATTTACATAGGGATTCTAAGAGGAGATGAACCAAAAAGAGAAAAGAAGCCGGGAAACTTGGTCTTAGAAACATTAAAAATGGCTGCTTGGTTTTAATCTCCACATCCAAGTCCTGAGAAAATCTACAGAATCAAAACTGAAATTAAATAGACGCTTCTTTAATGAACAGAGTAAAAACATGCCTAATATTTGGATATGCCAAAGTGACCACTTATTTTGCCTGAGTACTAACTTCAAATGGCAGTGTGCTGAAATTTACAGATTCTGTATCAGCTATTTATTTTTGTAATGACAGAACAGAAGTGGGACAAAGTGGCTGGACAGCTGTATCAAATCTTCATTCTGAATTCAAATCTGAATTGGACCTGAACCCATTCAGGTCTTGAGGACTGCTGCATGCCTCCCTTAAAAATCTTCACTGCTCTAAGTACTAGACGAATGTCTCCTTATGCATCCTGGCAGAACTGGGCTGAGACTTTCAGATCCACTTGGGAACTGGCAGAAATGGAACTGGCCTCCCAAGGTTTAAAAGAAGTATCAATCTTAATGAAGCAACACAGAAAATAAGTATGTATATCTAAAAGTACTCATGTCATTACAGTTAAATATTGGAGGCTTGAGGAAAAACCTTTCATACAGTTGCTGGTAGAAGAAATGCAGACAAGCCCTATATTGGCCCTCCATTGTATTTATTTCTTACACAACCAGTTTGCCTAGCCTTGACCTGTGTAACTGTAGAGTAAGAAGAAAATAAAGAAGCAAACCGTGTAGAAATATGTGCCCCGTGTTCCTCACTCAGGGATTAAACAAAAAAAAGAATGCCTCATTTCAATTTTCAAGCAGTCTCTCTATATTTCTGAAGAGTGCTGATGCCCTGTGATATCTGAGCGAGGCAGCATTAGGACTGTACACACTGTATTCCTCCTTGCTTTATTAATAAAACAATAATGAACTCAGTGGTGCAGAAGCAACAGAACATGCTGCTATGAAGGAGACCTCAAAGCCCACTTGGCTGCTTCACTGGTGTATATTAAAATTAATGAGTTTCTGCTGCAGAAAGAAAGAGGTGTCCTTACAGGGGAATGAGATCTATGATCTTTATATTGTAGCACAGCCACTAAGAAGCACAGGAATCTGCACAGCTCAGTCTCAAATAATAAATTTCTTCTTACAGGGGGAAGGTGAGGACAGGCTGAATACACTTGCTATACATATTGAAAGAGCGGATAGGAGAGTTTTTCATTTGCATCTTAAGCACCTTCCCACTAGTAAAAACTGGATTAAGGCTGTCTTCCTTCCCCCACCCCCATTTTTATAGCTAAGAGAGAAAAACATTGGCAATATTGAATGCCAGCCAGCAGCTGAGGCTGCTAACTCAGCCAATATAACCACAATATTTAATAGCTGTCAATTAAAGAGCCCTGAAATTAAAGAGCCCGTGTATTTATACATGGGAACATATATCTGGAGGTCAGCACATTTCATTAATATTTTTGTTTATGACATCCTTCACAGTGGTTTCGAGCTTTTAATGCTTTCCTGTTAACAAAGCAAAATTTTGAGGTAACTATTAGATTGGTAAATAATACAATTTTTAAAATGTTGTTTCATTAAGGCAGCTTGGTTTTATTCCCAATTCTTCAACTGCAAGGAGGAGTTAATAACACACTGCTACAATAGCATCTCTGTGAAGCTTATTTCCCATTTAAGAGCTCCAGTGAGAAACAAAAGTTACTAGCGTGTTTCATATCTGAAAAGCACATCAAGTATTTTGTGAGCTCAGTTCAAGCCCTTTGCTTGGACTGAATTTATAATTGGAGAGTACTTTTACCACAGATTATCCTAATTCATAGAATAATTGTCTCAAATTTTAAGGAGGATCATTTTCTTATCACTTCCTTTTCTTAGGTGCTAGAGACACATCAACCTCTGATATATTAATGAATGCTAGCTTCAACCATAGTGCAAAACTACAGTCACTAAATCATGATAAAATTCAGAAAACCAGGATCAACTCAAAACTTCTCTGAACTGTCCTGTAGGTATTCCCATTTAATGAGGATATTTGATCTCAATCTATTCAGATTTGACTTTTATGCACTTTCTGTTCCAGACTTCATTGCAATCTACAGAGAACTGCTACAGAGCAGGAAAAAAAAGGGATGGAGAAGGTGGGGAGGCAGGAGGGGGACACAGGCAGCACACAGGGTAGACAGACAGGACCAAACAAAATAAACAGCCAACAAACAAACAAAGAAACACAAAATAATCACACCAAAACCAGACATGAGGAAGCATTAACAATTCAATTTCCTAATGTGTGGCTATGATTTACACCTAAAAATCTTTGCTATGTCACTGGTGTTGAACTTAGTGTTTTCCACAGTATACCTACCTCAGTCTGCAAACTGCTTCTGTTCTAATTCAACCAAGTTCAGCCTATTAATAGTATAATCTAAAGAGCAGCTCTTTTGTTTATCTCATTAAAATCCAGAAATTTGCTACACTGCCCTGCCATTAAGTCCCTGTCAGTCCAGAAGTATTTCATTAGGACTGCATTAGTTCATTAATGAAATACACTTTTCTTTTAGTCTCACTAGAGTCAAGCTTTATCAGAAACATACTACATGAAGAAACATGGTATCTGAAGATCAGCCTCTATCACTTCTTTTTCGGAGGAGGTTTTTGGAAAGGCAAGAAAGAATATGGAAGTGAAAATCCGTCCCAGAAGGCTCCAGAACTGGTTATTTATGTGACATAAAGAGAGGATGATCTATTTTGTCACTTGCCTGTTGCTATCAGGCAAACCTCCCTTTGTGTCTGTTTCCTCTCCCCTAGTTTTGTAGATGGGGCAAGCCTGAACTTAAGCTCCAGAGAGTACCTGGGGAATACTCTGATTGTGGGGATAATTTGAACCCAAACACAGCTGATTCCAGCTTGTCCAGTTTAAGCGAAGCAGAACCTCAGCACTGAACAATCTGACATTTATACAGTAAAATCTCAGTCTGGGCCCAGGCAAAGAATTTATTTCCTTCCCTCCTAATACAGAGAAAGTGCAATTGGGTGTGTTGCCCCACAGAAGAGTAATTGTTAAGAGATATTCCACGAGTACTTTCAAGGCCAAAGAGTCAGAGACCATATCTGCTGAAAGGAACCATAACAGCAAGCCAGAGGCCATGTACACATCAGCAAGGACTGGGGTTCACTAGAAACAGAACTGTGCAATGAGACAGTTGGTGCTGATGACCTGAATATTTCATTAGGGTTTATCTCAAAAAAACCCAGATCTGGTCCCACTAGGGACTGAATGCAGTCAGTAAGCATTGAAAATGCTCTTGGAAAACATTGTCCTTTCAGTTTAATCTGAAAGAGATCCAGTGAAGCACCCCAAGACTGCTCCATCATATAAATCAAAGCACATTTACCAGGAACAAGCAGATTAGCTTTAGAAACACATTCCTGATCTGAACTAAACTACGAATCTAGACACACTATAAATTCTGTATGAGATCCTAACAGCACAATATACAGAGGAAAAAAAATATTTTGTACTATGCCCAGAGATGCATCCCATCCCTGAAAATTGGAATCAGGATGCATCTTCCAAAGTGAAGTGATGCTATGTAAAAGACAGATAGGCAAGCAATTTTTTTAGAAATCAAAGATAATGGAAGGAGGCAATTTAAGGTAATTTTACTCCCTTTAAGAGTAAAAATTGCTTTTACATTTCAATCGAATGAGATCATCTATGCAGCATAATCCACAGAGCAAAGCACTGAGCAGTGTCTCCTCTAGTGTCTTGCATGTTTCTCCAGTGACATTCAAGTGACAGAAAAAAGATTAGGATTTTTTACAGTCTTAAGACCTTTGACACTCTCAGCTTTTCTTTATCTAATCACACAAAATTAACCAAAGGTATTTTGACATGCCTCAATGGAAATAAAATTCTCTTTATTCAGACAGAAATTAAATATAGTAACAAGACCCCAAAACAATCTATTCTCAGCACTCTGTGAGAGGCTAGAAGACAATAGCAATTGTATATATTTGTCTGGAAATGTTTTACAACACACTTAAGAATTTCCTTCTTAATTAAGGAATTTCAAAGATACTAATGTCAATGGTGATCTGGTGCCAAATGAAACATGATTTTTATCCACTGCAATTGCTCAGTTCTTAATGGCCATGGGTACTATTTGCAAATCTTTAGAGACTTCAAGTCAAGCTGTGAATGTACATTTCAACATTGCAATATTTTTACCCAATTTTAAGAAAATCTAAATACGTACAGCTCTTGACTGATTTAAGTGGCACTACATGAGAACTACATAGGAGGTTGAGACTTCGCACACTTTGTTGCTGCCTCCCAGACCTGGCCAGTAGAACAAAAAATAATGAAGCATAAAACAGCTGCCCTGAGCTGTTCAGTTGCTTTTCTGTTCTAGTTAAACTGAGCAACAGTAAAAAAGATGATACCGTAACAGAGAAGGAAAAGGTGTTCTTTTGCTTTGAAGTGGTTTTGGGTTAAAATTCTGTAGTAGCAACAGTCAAAAGACAGTTATCAAGAAATTATCATGACATCTATAATACTGTGTAGCAGTTCTGGGAACAAAAATTACCTCTTCAGACAAACGAATTTCCTGTGGTCCAGCAAATAATATTAATTTCAAGCTACAGACACTACCATATCAAGACAAAAGTCTCAGTATAATGCAAAGCCAAAGCGGTCAGTGGTCCTTAATGTCCATGTGTGCATAGCTTTGGTGGTACAGCACCGACTGCATGATTCTGCCTTATGCATCACAGAGACTCAGGTATTGCTTTCATGAATAAACAAAAAAACATATGTTATGAAGGTAAATTTTCTTACCAAAACCTGGCAGGTCTATCTCCTCTTTGTCCAGTCTTTTCTCAATATTTGTGTAAGTTCATTAAATTCTCATCCTAGTTTTAATGTCATCATTCAGGCATTGTTTTACTCAAAATTAACTAAACCATTCACAGTAGACCAGAATTAAACCTTTGTAACCCTTGAACATGGCACGCAGTAAGGCTTTATTAAAAATATTTTTATAAAGGATGCATTAAAATTATATAATTATATCATTCTTTAACTTCTGAGCCCCTTTTAAAAAGGCTGAGAGGCTTGTAAGAAAAAAATAGTTCCATCTGTATATTTTTAGAGATCATTAGAAAAACAGTTCCGGAGAGAAATACTCCGAAATAAGATGTACTGCTGGGAGCGGCAGCGGCCGCCAGAGGGAGACCCGGCCGCGCCAGAGCGCAGGGAGCCGGGCAGGGCAGTGCTGGCAGCGGCTGCAGCAGCATCTGCCCACACTGCACACACACGCACTGCTGACAGGCCGGCAGGACTTCAATGCAAAGAACTCTTTCTAAAGGAAATATCTGTAAAATTACAGCATCTGGGTTCCTATGCAACCTAAAGATGCAAATCTTGAATAAAGGAGTTGATACTCAGTGCAGTTAAAGATTAGTCTTTTAATCTCCTTTAAAATTATTTCCTTACTAGTATTTAACGTATTTTTCTTATCTTTTCCTGAAGAAAAAATAATTTGGGCAACATAGACAGGAAAAGAAAAGGATGTGTAGGAGTTCTACCTGGCCAAGTGAAGAAAGGACACCTACAAAACTGTATTTTCCAGTTCTTTCATGTTTACCTACCCAAAAGATGGGAAGAAGTCAAGAAGGAAAGCTAGGAGGTGGTACCGTGACAGAGTTCACCAGCCTTCAGTCTCTGCAGGTAGGAGGCCAGGACTCTGTGACTAGTAAGCCTCAAAAGTCTGTAGATCTCCCCATCAGCAAGGAACAGACTTTATTTCTAGCCGGTAACCTCGGCCAGCAGGAGTTACCTCTGGGAAATGGGGTACTCTGCTGGCAGAACACAGCTTGGAACAGCCAAGTCATGAGGACTTGGTCACAGATGGCCACACAGCTGATGTTCTGTGCTAACCAAAGCCTGTGCCAACCTACTTTTACTGATATTACAAAACATGTAACAATATACCAGCTGGCCTTTGAATATTTCCACATGGCAAAGACATCCCACATCGCCAAAATGGAAAGAATTAAAAAGACCATGCCTTTCTGTTGTAGGTGAGAGGTTTGCCAGTCCCTGAAACCTCCACTGCAAAGGGCTATGGCTCCTCACATTTCTGACCTGTTCACAATCTCCCTGCTTCCTCAGCTCTTTGTTCCTGATGTATCTGTTTAGGGCAGCAGCTTTTCCAGATTATTTAATTTGTATCATATACGTCTTGAGCAGTTCAATATGAATATTCCTTTGGCTAAATCCCCTGCAGATTTGATGGAGACATTCTCTGTTATGGAAGTGTATGTTGAATCCTGCAGAGTCTGAGATACAGCTCAGAGGGCATCCTGTCAGAAACAGAGCCACGTTGCCTTTCATTCACACACAACTAAATGGATAAATCGAGGTGTCATGAAACTTGACACAGGAAAATCCAACAGGTGCCATGAAATTATTGCTTTCAAAGCAGTTTTGCATGAAATAAAATATGTATTGATTACATATCCAATGTAGCATTCCCATTGTATCTCTAAGAAAATTTAGCATTCTTAATCACAGAAGTTCCATTTCAGAATGCATTTGCTGTGATTTTTCCTGAGTACTGTCAAGACACAATTTCATTTAAAACAGTTCATCTTATGAAAGTTTATCATTTTTTTAAAAAACAACCTTTAGCACCTGCCCAGCATTTTTATCTGTTTAGAAATTACAGTAAATCACAGTCTTTACCTCACCCGCTAATTTAGTTAGGATATGTCCAGAACAAAGGGCCACAATAAATGCCAGAGGGCTACACCCACTTATAAATCACACAGCCCCAGGTCTCTGAGTTAGCAGGTTAAAAATTTACTAGATTGTAACTGATGTACAACACAACTAGGTCCCTTCAATGATAACTGGTTTATCAGAGGAAAAGCCTTTAGCAAGTATTCCTTAGCTCACCATGGACATTTCTAAAATATCTGTTTCCATCTGTTTATCTTAGCCCCCAAAAAAGACTTCACCTGGATAGATATGTGCATGAAGAAAGCATAATAACAAAGCATCAAAAGGATTTATAATCTCAGACGGCTGCTTCCAGCCCTCTACCTTGTTGTCAATTGCTAAGTGGTGGTGATAAACGTGACATCAAAATGCAGTCTCACACTTTGGTTTCTGAACATCAACAGCAAAAAAGGTAAGGTCACAATTTCTTAAAAACTGTTTAGGCTGCATACTGCTCTTAAGAAATGTGTCTATCAAAATCTGTCATTACATAGTATTTTGATCCTGCTCTTCATTCTGCTTTTCTTACTAAAAAAAAAAATCCTTGTTTATACATCTACAGTTGTGATGTGGATCTGGAGTAGGAGTTCTTGTGCTTTCAGATGTGGGAGGAAAGGACAGAGAACTACTTGGATGAATGCACTATAATTTCAAGGCATTTGTGCCAGCTTACAATGGATGAGTATCTGTTTCAAAGGTAGAGCTACACAAATCTCAAAATGTATGTGTGCCTGTGGCTACAGCTGCTCTTGAGAGACAAGGGGGAAATGGTAAGAGAGGATAGAAAGATGGAAAAGAAAGAAGACAGGGTTATTGAAAAGTAGTTGGATTTAATCTAAACTTTGTAAACCTGCTTCTGTGACATTAAATAGTATTAGAGAGTGACTTTGAATACAGAAAAATATGGTGATTGCTATGCTGATTTGGCCATCAGCAAAGCAGCAATGCATAGCAATAATCCCAATTTACATGGATACACAGATCCTGTGGTTTGGCCTTAATTTAAACCAGACTTTTTCATTGTCAGCACTAGAATAATTTATTTTCATATGTGAGTCTAATTAGCCAGTTCTAGTTTAAACATTCTGTATGATCAGGAAAAGCATTAAAAAGCACTGTGAGGAGAGCCGTCACCAAGTAACAAATATATATGTACAACAAATATATAAACAAATACTACTTCTTTGCTCTGTGCATATTCTTTGGACCTCAGAGCTATATCCAGCAATGGGTTGCCTTAAACATCCCCCCCACTGAGTTTCCTGCTGTCTTATGTGATGATTCCATTATCAGAAGTCACATTCGCATGAAGATTTTTTCTGACCTAACTTCTCAGTCCCTAGCCTCCATAAATTACAATTCCTGCTCAGCTTTTCTCACCCACAAAATTGGTTATTTCACCTTTCAAACACTCTGGCACCTTAACCTTTTCTTTAAGTTGCTGAAAAAAAGGTAATTTAAATCTTCTCCTTCTTGCCTCTCTAGATTATATCCTCAGATTGAAATAAAAGGACAATCTCAATTTTCTCTGCTGTATTTTGCCCCTCCCCTGTCTATAGATGCCGGCACAGACAGAGCTTTTCTTTTGCATGAAGGAGACATTTACCCTGTTTACCCTTCTGTCACACCCTGCTTTAATAGTGATACACAGAATATTCATTTCAGATTTAAGTCTCAGAGAAGAAAATTAACCACAGTGATTTTTGCCTGTTTGTGGTAAATTATAGCCTTGGACATTCATTGTTTTGGATCTGTTTTGGTAGAGGTATTTGTCTGTATTAGGAAAATAAGCAGATGAATTAGGAATTGGTTTAGAAATTACCAAGTTTCTCCCATGCTTTCACTATAGCTGTTGGTGTTCATTATTTCATTTAAATCATAACATAAAATAAGGTGTTTTTTCCTTTAATATGCTAAATTACAAATTAAATTAAAGTGTTTTCATGTGGATTACCTAGGAATGTAGAATCTCAGTTCCACTGTCAATCAACACACCATGCACATCACAATAGAAGTATCAATGCTTACACAAGGGATCCAAACACACTACATGAAAGGACACAAAGATGAGAGAGGAAAATCAAAGCTGATTAATGTGGTATGAATTCTAGAACACCTTGTTGAACTCTGAAATCTACCATACTTTTACAGTGAAGCTTGCACATGGAATTGGTGGAATGACACTCTTCCACAAACGTCTAAAAAATATTGGCATGAAATTAGTTTAAACTCAGGATACCTACATCAACAAAGAACTGCTCTGCTAACTTCCTGTGAAAGGTATTAAGTAGATACAGGTTAATGTAGTGAAGGTTTTTATTGACCATGGTTTTAAAAATATCACTTATTTTAAAAATTACAATACATCCAACCTCAGGCACAGAGAATGCTGAAATCAAATTCTGGCAGCTTCAGTCCAATAAATGGCCATTGATTTCTATAGCCTCTTTTTCCTGAGGAAAGGACATATTAAGTTGTCTCAGTATTTGTGTGCTTCTGTTGGCTAAATATCATGGTAAATTCCTCTCAGAAATCCATGACCTAAACAAAGATAGAGGTTTTCCAGATTTTCAGCAGTGCTCTAGTGCCATTCTTTTTCTAGTTTGCATCAGAAAAATGATTTTTAAAATATTCCAGGTGGGACTGTGTCAGAAGTGGCAGAACGTGGCTCTATAGAGCAAAAGGCAGAGGGCAAACAGCAGCCCTGTGATTGCCTGGCACTGTCTGTGTCACCTTCAGCCTGCGACTTGTACAAATCAGTCACAACCAGCTCCGCAACTGATGGCAAAGTTTATCTGCACGCAGGAACCCGTATGATTTCACTTGGAAGCAGGAAAGAAAAGGCATAATAGGTCTTGCCACGAAAGTCTGAAGGTAAAAGGGTTCAGGGGTGGGTAGGAAGGCTGGGTGTTGAGGGGGAGTCTGTGCTGATTCAGAATGACAGCAGTAACAGCCTGTTTGACTGCGGTCTATCAGTGCACACAATATCCAGCAGTGCTACAGAGCAGGACTCAGCAGTGGTAATCATAGCTCAACACCTTTCCAGCTGTTTCCAGGTGGAATTTTCTGTAACAAAACAGAGTAACTTTGTGGAAGCATTTGAATCAGAGTAAACTGGTACTCACAGAACATGATTGCGACTTAAGAGAGATGCTTCTATTTATTTAAAGACACTTCAGGTTTTGAAATTCCAGTGGGAATCCACAATCTGCAATGGAAATACAGTGTCAGGTTCTCCAGTACTATGCATTTCCATATATGCCTAAGGACAATGTGACTCCTAGCAAACACTACAAAGGTGTGGCTGTAGGGTATTTTCCTACCTATAGTTTTCTACATGTAGCACCTAACCGTCACTTGTTATCATTTTAGAAAGTATTCCTTGTCTTATGCTGAAGCCAACACACTGTTCCTATTCTTTTTGATTTCTGCACACCTTGAAGTACCTTTGTCCATACTGATTCTTAAAGAGGTTCCAAGAGCCAAGTTTCCTGGAGGCTGATGGCAGGCAGTGAGTATGAAAGGGAAGCCGCCAGTGAGCAGCACTTACCTATTAGCCATTAGCTGGGGAGACTCCCACTCCATCTGTTGCCTGAGAGATATTTCAACAGAAAGATTACCCAGATTTGATAAGGAATATTCCCAGCATGGGAAGGACTCATACTTAGTAGGTGGTAATAATATTAGTCTAACATTTAAAGTGTGTCAAGCAGTGCAAACGGGTTAAAAATATTTCATTATGGAATCACTGAGGTATAAATTAACTCAGTGGTGCTATGCTGAGAGTTTAATTCTCAAATTCATATGTAATTTTCTACTTTGGATGAGCCAGACATTGATTGAAATAGTCAACATAGACCTGTGAATAAATGAAATTATGGAAGAGGAGGTGAATTTTTTCTGGGTTTACTTTATAACACTGTACTTACTTTCAGTCTAAAATATAGTCCCTGAAATGAGCGTACCAAAGCAATTTTCAGGCAATTAGCTCATATAAGACAGACTTTGGAGAGATCATTGACGTAGCAAACACTTGATAGACCTGCCAATGAATGTTCTTATGAAAACAAACACATTGAAGCTACTGAAGTCCTTCAACTTCTCAAAATGTCTGCTGGGGTCCAGACATCAAGTTCTGGATGACTTGTCACAAACTATTCCCACAAAGAAGCCATTTCTAGCAATTACGTTGTCTATATGTATATGCAAAATATACAAAAATACGCAAAATATGCAAAAACTTATATAAAACAGGACTTTTTGCTGGCATTTTTACTTGTTCTTTTCTGGCAAATGCCACATGAAAGCTACAGAAAAGCATGGCTCCCTCTGTAATACATATATGTACACAGAATTACCATTCAGTTAATAATCCATTTCCATTTTCTAATCTGATTTTAAGACAGGGAGATCACAATATCTTAGTATTTAATGATGAAATGAAATCTGATGTGTCTAAAGCTTGCTTTGGAACATTGGAATGTTTTTTACATGTCCATTTACTTCAACTTCATTTGTGCAGTTCTATTTTTGAATGTGCAAAACTGCCTTAGCTATACAGTTATTCCATATACTAGGTAAATCTGAGAAATAACTCAAGAAAGCAGCATTTTCTACCCTGAACAACATACTGTGTACCTCTGGCTGCAAATTACAGTAAAGGAATAAACACAGTAGCTGTGCCTTTTTTGGGAGGTCTGAAAATGCTGCCTTAGAGAACAAAAAAGGCCAGATTTGTAGGATCCTGAATCCCTGTCATAAAAATTGCAGAAGACTTCTCTTAAATAGGCTACAGACATCTCTGTCACTGTGGTTGCACCTATAATACCTGACCCACTCCCAGTTATAGAACAGGATCAACCAAGTAGAAGTACATCAGGCCAAAGGCTCAGAGATCCTTGCGCTTTAACAGCTGTACATGGAGGTGGACAAGTGGCCCCTGAGCCCAGTTCTAAAGTTTCTGCTGATGACTACAATGGAATTTGGGTGTGAATCCATTCACCTTCAATTCCTCTATATAGAATGTGATAAGACCAAGCCAACAATTCAGGCTACAGTTGTGCTTATACTTAAATGCCTTCTTTTCCTGTTTGCCACATTTCCTTTTTTTAAAAGGCCATCCTGTGGGAATAAAGAGCTCAAAAGCAAAATGAAATAATAACCTTTTGCATTTCATAATGAGATGTTTAGAGCACTCATCTTCCTTCACATTATCAAACATTTTTCTAGATCACGGCTATTTCAAAGATGTATTTGGGGTCTGGGCAAAAACAGTGCTTTGTTTCTATATTTATGGTAAGCTCTCATTTCTTTGTATGTAAAGATTACAGATGTTTTCCATTTTCAAATAGATGGCATTGCAACTTGCTTCATTCAGAAGAAAGTTTCCATTCGTCTGGAAACAGCTAATGTTGGCAGTGCTAGCTGAGCAAACAGTAAACTGGAAAATACAGCAGATGTTACATGAGAGGGAATAAAGTAGGAAAATTAACAAACATTCTTCTCCAAGCCTGGGCTTGTCCATCAGTTAGTTTCACCATGATAGCTGCCCAAAAGCAAGTACTTGAAGGCAAGTATTTGTCTGCTACATAAACTGGAATTTATTGCCAAGTATTTGCAACTTGCTCTAGGTTGCAAGTGATGTGAGTCAGTCCTGTTGAAATCATTATAGTGATGCTAAAGTTGGAGTATTGGGGAAAACTACCACGGGGATTATCAGGTACAGAAAATGCAGTCCTCCAAGAGAAAAGCCGTCACAAGGAATATAAGGCAGCTAGTGGAAAAAAATCTGAGCATGGGTTATGCTCTTCCTAGTGGGATCACACAAACATTTATGCAAACAATTTCCACTACTTTTTGTATCAGCTTAAGATATAGATAAAATAAATCCCTACATTAAGAGTTAGAGGAAAGGAGAAGAAATATTTTTCCCTGCTAGTGATCTTGACTGCAACCTAGGTGAACGATTGCAAATACACCAGGCCTACAATGACTTTTTACACACAGCAGAGAGGATGAGGTAAAGAGACAGCAATCTAATAGTAATAGGAACTCTATGAAGTCTTTTGGGCATCAAGAGACCTTTAAATGCAATGGTAGAAACAAAACATTGTCACAGAAATGCCTTTTACCCTAGCTGACCCATCTCCTCATTTTCCCACAGCATACTGATGGGCCTAGGCATGATTCTTAATTGTTTCATGAGATTTTTTTCATGTTTCACTGAAAACTGAGAAAAGGCAAAACCACTTCTTTGCAAATGCAGCTTTTGAACAGGCAGCAGCATGACTCATCATGAGTAATGAAAAGCCACACTAAACACTGCAACCATTAGAGTAAAGCTCTCAAAAGGGGGTTCTCCTGTGAGATTCAGCACAGTCTTTATACTCAGCAGCTTGGGACTTAGTATAGTTATAACTCCTCTGACTGCAGAAATATCTAAAGAATGAATTTGACCCTGGTTTTTTTGGTAATGTCTGACTAGCCAAAAATGAAACCCAAAAGACTCAGGAAATGCCGAGGTAATCTTATTCCCTTTCCCCTTCATACAGCAAGTATAGAACTCCCAGTTGACTGAAAAATACCCAGAGTGATGTGTGTCTTGACTGTCATTTATCAATGCTGCTGCTGCTAGAAATCAAAGATTTATGTTCAAAAAGAGCATTTTGGCAGAAACCCCCAGTTGTGCTGCTGAGTAATTCAATGCACTGAAGCACATCAATTCAGTTTCTTTTGTGTTTGGGCAGGGGGCAAATACAGTCCTCTATAGACTTAATACTTAGCTACCATTTCCCATATTCTCTGCCTCCAGGCAACAAGCATGAACTTGAATCTGCTCAGACAGAATTTGTAATTATATGTTTTGAACTACAAATGCTTAATTTCTAGGTGTTCTTTACCTGCTCAGCTCCTGCATCCAAGAGATTACCATGCCCTGGGATTGCTCAAGTGAGTCCAAAGAGAGTCAGCAAATTCCTGACAACAAGATGAAACTTTTTTCTAATTAATCCTTGTATTTCAAGACATTGTTTTGCATAGTGAAACATAACTAAACTCTGTCTATCAACATATTACTCTACTTGAGAATTAGAATTCAGAGGTGCTTTAACTAGTAATGGATGACAGCTGTTTTGGCATTTGCATTCTGATCCATGCAAAACTGAGCATAAAGAGAGTCCATTCCCTAAGTGGAATTTTTGCTTGAAGTTCAAGAACTTTTTTTCAAAATAAACACTTCCTTTTCAAGACATTCACAGAGTACACAGAAATTACCTTCTTGAAGTAAGAACTGCAGTAAGAAGAGATTAATTCCCATGTACATGGAGCTTTTCAAGGGCTTCCAAGTAGAGGCTAAGTACAGGTTGTTACTCCCAGCATAACTTTACAACATCTCTCAGAATAACAGACAATGATAATGTTCCTTACAAAGTCAATGCTAGGGGAGTAAAGATTGTATTTGTATTTGCATGCATCTTTGGATGACACTCACAAGAAACATTGTTTTAGAAAACTACCCCCAGGGGTCTATGAATGAGCCAAAATCTACCTTAAGCACGCCACTGAAAATTACTTCTAGCTTTCCAGGCAATTTTGAGCACCACAAGAGTAATGTTCCTTTGGCTAACTACCTCAGCGCAGATGAGGTGCTAAACCCTTTGGCTGGCCCCTCCATCAGCCTAAGCTTGCAATATCCCAATGGATGCTATAAAGAAATTACATTGCACAGCCAGAACCTTCTTTAATAAATTTGATCTCTACAAATAATTAAAGTACTCCCCCCCACCCCAATCCCCAGGAGCAAACTGCACTTCACCACAGAGGACTAAAGCTCTTTGGAACCTCATGCTGCTTGACAGTCCCCGAAACTGCTCACAAGCAGACCTGATTCTGTGCATTGTTGACAGAAACTTGAAGGTTTCACATTGGTTTTAGGGGACTTAGACTAGACATGAAGTGGTGAACAGACAGAGGGTCAGGCTCTATAAATTGGGGTTCCATAAATTTCAGGTTCCATATATTAAAGTCCTAGACACATTGAGTTGTTAATAACAATTTCCCCATGCTGCAGGATGGAAGGATCACAATCAGTCACTGTGAAGTGTGTGCTGGCACCCACGTCTCACAGTCATGGTGTAAAGCACCTACAGACACTTCCTTGACAACATTAGTTTAATCCAGTATAGAAAGCAAAGGGGATTGCTGGTATCCTCAGAAAGAACCACTATCACAGCAGGACTTCAAAAGAAGAGAACTCTTACATTAGATCCCATCTCAAGCAGTGTCTTTCTGCTCTCAACAAGTTTCATGTGTCTGATTAGTGTGTCACTGCGTTGTTTCCACACAGCTACTGTGTCATCTCATATTTACCTGTCAGAACACAACACAGCCCTCTTTCATAGGCAGGGAAGATGCCAGGGTCTGACAGAACATGTCTAGAATCTCCCCACCCACCACAGACAGCCAAGCTCTACAAGCCCTAGCAGGTTCATCCCAGGAGGAACGCCAGTTTCTGTGTTTCCTTTTTTGAAAGTGCTTCCTTCGCTGCGGCTGAACAAGTAATACTAGATGTGCTGTTGGTTAACCTTCCCATGCTCGCTCTTCTCCTACAAACAGTGCTTGGTAGAAGTTTACTCTACTACTGTTTTTATTGATGCCACACCAACTCCTGCTCTATGTCCCTCCTGTAACTCAATTTCTTTGTCAGAATGAGGTATCAGCTGAGCAAGCCCTGCCTCATTCCCAGTGTGGGAGCTGAACTGCTGATCAAAGAGCTTTCAAGCTTTGTTATTATATACCTGATGAAGGCCAGACAAAAGGCCAAACTATAGATCACGAAACTGCTTCTTCAGCAACTTACTTTCTCATGTATCAGTTAACTTTTTTCCTAGTGTTCATCATGATCTCTGAACCTCATGATCTCTTACCTGGTCTATGTGTTCTTGAGGTTCCAATTACAAGTAGATTTTTCCCAGAAGTTCAAGCATGATCTATTTGAGTGTTTCCAGAGGTGTTAAGGTACATTTCTAAGTTAGTCATTGACATGAAATTGTACCAAAAATAAAATTAAACCAAATGAATCAAAAGAAAGTAGTAGGCTTCCAGTATGCTTTCCTAATTTTTTCTTTTTCTGGTCTGAAATACTCTTTCTGGCGTTAATTTTCCCCTCATCTTGCTCATTGTTAGTACTATAGCCCAGAGAAATGTCCCACAACCAATGATCATTCATCAGAAACAACATTTTACTCTCATATTTTGTATGTTTGGAACCATGACACACTATGTTCTGCCCTCCCCATTAAATTTTTTAACCTTTTGGGTAGTGAAATGTTCTGCATCTATCCCAACCTGGAAGGTACTGTTAGGAAAAAACACTATGAACACCCCAAACCAGGCTATTGTCTAGAATAAATACAGACAGTTGAGTTAGAAAAGGAGTTCTCTAGATACAGCTAAAGTTAAGGGAGTAGAAGGCTAAGTAATTCCAGCTAGTTTCACATGAGCTTTGGTCACAGTAAACTTTGAATGATGTTATGTTATTTAAGGTACATTAAACATGTTTTCTAACAGCACAGTTCACCTCATATTGATAAGGTCTCTAACATCATCAGAAAAGGTAGCACACACAAGGTATCACAGATTCAAAGCCAAGACTTTTATGAAGACCCCTTTCATTTTCTTAGTTTATGAGCTCACCACTGGCACCACTGCCTGCCCAAATGCTTGTAAAACATCCAGTACAACTGGACCACAATATGGAACGCTGGTGGTAAAAGACTGCACAGACTGCGCTCTGCCAGTGGTCAGATCTCTGAGTGAAGGAGCAGTTATTTACAGAGAATACATATGTAAGAAGAATATCTGTATTTATGGATTGTACATTCCTAGATACACTTCTTAGCAATATGCATGCCTCATCACCAAACCAAGCGCCATCATCTGTTGATGCATGACGTCAGTCTGGTTGCTGATTTAGAAAGGGCAGTAAGATGGGATCATAGAATCATTAAGCATTGGAAAATACCTCTAAGACCAGCTGAACTATAGCCCTCTGTGAAGATAGCCAGCCTGCTACACTCAGTGTCAGCATGCAATGAACTGAGAAGTCAGCCAAGCCACACACAGAGACCTTTTCTGAGAGCGACTAAATCACATGATAGGACCTCCCCTTGGCAAATCGACAGGGCCAGGCTGCTTTTAGCAAGGGCAGCTACTCCTGAGAAAGGATGGTAATGGCATAAAATGATTAGCATAGGAGACTGTTCAAGGGCAAAGCACATTTGCTAATGATGACTATAGTACATTAGCCTGCTGCTGGGTCCATGCAATCTAAAATCATTTGTTAAAAGATAAAGTTCTGGAGACCAGTAAGGCACAGAGGCCTATTGCAACAGAAATAAATTAGAACAGAGACACGCTTTGAAACATAGGTAGCTTATACATGGTGAGCACTTGCTTATGAGTTCCAGGGTTGTCAACAAAAGTCAAGCAGCTGCTTGCATTCTCTTTTGGGCTGGGCTGGGCTGGCCTGAATTTTGGTAGCACAGTTTTGGCAGTATTTCTTTATTACTATGGTTGGTTGCAATTGTTATTTTGCATGGACATCTATAAATCAAAAGGCTGTTCAAAGTGATTTTTTTCCCAACATTTATTTTACCAAATGACCAACTATCCTTTTCGGTACATTCCAAATTCAAACATCATCTAAACTGCTGTGCAAGGAAGAGTCCATATTCAACAATGGCACACTTCTCTGGGAGCTAGGAAAGTACCATTCTTCCCGTCTGTCAGATGGGAAGCAGGAAATACACAGAGAAGCAGGGCTGATTTTCCTGACTTACACAGATTCATTCACAATTTGTCTTGGCTCATGAAAAAACGGTGAAAGCACGCTGTCTTTATACTCACATTTCTTGTTTCATGGCACCAAAAAGAATGGCAAATTTAGTCCCTATTTGAAAATCACTGGTTCTGGGTTAAAAAAGCTTACTGCTTAAAATGTACAAAGTGGATTCAGCAACTGTCACGTGTCTTGTAAATGCGTTCCGTAACTGGTACAGTAGGACTGTAGATGATATTATAATACTGAGCCAAAATAACCTTCTACCCAGGACAAATAGTAAACTCTGATGTGTTGAAATTTTAAAGAATTTTTTCAGGAAATGCGAAAAGTCAAAAGGAAATTGAAAAAGTATCAATAAGAAATCTTTTTAAATTGCCCTTGATAAGGCCATTTTTGTATCATCTAATTAGTCACTTTCCAGAGCATGCTAAGAAATTTCTCAGGTTTTGTCATAGGTTTCATCATTTTGCTTTTGTCACTGCCCTGAAATTATTGTCCCTCTTAAAAATCTCTTCTCACATGCAGTAATTTCAACTTTCAACACCCAATCATTGAATTTTGTTATCATTTTGCCTTTTACTGTCAAATTTCTGTCAGTGAGAAACTGTGTCCTCCTGAAGAAATAATTAACTTTCTATTTAATGAGTTATGCTCATTTTTCAGAACATACTTTCTATTAAATTCTTCTATTATTCTTCTCATAACATTCTGGTCAGATTTCAGCATCCCTCTTGAAATATTTCCAGCAAAACTGGACAATTTATTTCCCCCAAAAGCTGCACTCATTCCCAAATCAGAGGAACTTTCAAACTCTTCACAATATTAGCCTTTCTAGCTACAGGTTTGCTATCAGAGTTAATATTCATCTGATGATTCAGTATGACTCCCAAGTTCTCCTCAGAACCTTGAGGTGACAGGGCATGCCTTGATCTGAGGAATTATATCCTTCGTAAACACACAGCCCTGCCTTTGATAGCATTTTTGCACTTGTGAGCCTTAAGAAAAAGAAATAAGATTCACTTTCTTACAGCTACAAAGCACCTATAGAGCAGTTTGTTATTTCTGAATTGCAGAGGACCACAGCAAAGGTCTATTTGCCATGTGCAGGCATTATTGTCAGCGAAAAAATGTGAAACACTGCTAAGGAAGAACCCTTCATGATATGCAGAAGTCCAAAGGAAAATAGAAATCTTCAGCTATTCCTACATAAGGCTTTGTTATTGATATGCACCTTGTGAACCAGAGTTTGAAAGGAAAAAGCCAAAAGCCTTATTTAGCAATTTGTTTTGTAATTAAGTAGATTGGAGGCAGATGCCATCAGAGACTCCCTGTAAACTTCTGAAGTGCAGAAATTAACCCAGGCATACTACGAATTTAGCCTATAGTTCTGGAGTGCATGACAGATCTGAAACGTTATTAATCATCCCACATACACATGGAAAGAGAGAGCACCTGGCTTGTAAATTGTTGTAAATCTTTTCATTGCTCAGGAGGATCCAATTATTTTGAATGATTAAGTGACAAAATAATTAAATAATCAAAGTTGTACAAACCAAAGCATTAAACTAATTCCTATCCCACCTTCATTTCTGAAACTGAGAGTACCTAGATAATAGAGGTAAACTGTAAATTAAAGAGATTAGTCATTGTTCTCATTAGCTAGGATTGTTCCTGTATATCAGGCAAAAGTTTGTTGGCTAAAAACTCATATATTCAGGAAAAATAATGAAATTAAAGTCAAAACTAAAGTGATAATGCAGAAAAATAGATTTTAGAATCTAATTATTTTAGAATTCATTGACAGGATGGAAATAGCATTAAAAGGCGGGGGGAGGAATGGAACAGAAAAAGAATTCCAAGATGTTCTTTTAGCACAGGAGGATTTGTGTCAGCTTCTAGCCTTTTATGCCAAATGTTTTTGACAAGCTCTACTGCAGATAGCTTTTACCTCCAGGAATTAGAAAATCACAAGTGAATCAGTACATTCAAGAAAAGGTTAATTAGAGAATTTTCTGCAAGAGAAACAAGAAGAATCAACAGTCAGGATGTTTTTCTGATTGAAATCTCTATGTAACCATAATAGAATCCCACTTGCTTGAGTCATGCTTATGATCTTTCAAAGTGTGACCTATATATCACTTCTTGTATTATTCATGTTGTTTTCACAACTGGCATTTAAATTTCACTAACTCAAAGACAGTCCTATACTACAAGCATTATACACAACAAAACCAAAAGGACCAGTATGTAACAAACATTTTCAGAATGTCTTATGAGCACTTAAAGCTGCTCAGTGGATTTCATAACTGCTTGTTAGGGACAGTTAAATGGGGAGATTCAAGCTGTGGTCAGTTTTCAGCAGCCGGTCAGTGCAGACGGTGCACACTGGGAGCTGTCACCCTGGACCTTCTTCATCAAATACTGACAGAGGTAGGCAGATTTGCTCAGGGTTTATGGGATTAAATATCGGATAGGAGAAAGACTGAGGATTAGGGTAATGTCTAGCTGAAGTAGGAGGAGGAGGTGGAAGGGGTTGAGGCTCTCACAAGGTTTTTTTGGAAAGCAGGCATCATCAGTTTGGAGAAAGTACAAGCCAGGACCTGAGGTATTGCAGTCAGTTCTGCTGAAGATATCATAATAGTAAGGCAATTGAGAAAAAAGGTTGCAGTCAAAGGAATTAGGATTTGGAAGAAGAGTTACTTTGAAGCCCTTGGTGGCAGCCACCAAAGAGACCCATTCCACTACCAGCATTGTCAATTCTAATTGCTAATTTGCATATGGCAGCATACAGAGCAGTGTTAGATCAGCCCTGGAAAACCCCATCAGTGCCAGTACAGGACACTCAGACAGCTCTATAAACCCCCAACATAACTATTTTTCAGGTCAAGTCACTGAGCCCCTATCTGAACATAGAGAAGCTAACTTAATCATAGATAGGAGTCATGGTCACAATGTGCAGAAATGTGTCCCTTTCTAATCTGTATTTTTCTTCTTGACAACTCATGCACATACATAATGGAATTGTTCCAGTTAGCTGCAGAAAGCCAGTGATCAGATCTCCCAGTAACAGGAACTTGTTTCCAAAGTTCCCTGAAGTCAAATGGTTACTAAAAATTATTTACTGCCTTTGCCAAGAACTGCTATCTCCCAAGAGATCTCTTATTTGCAGAAGTTCTTCAATTTGTGGTGGTAGAGGGATACTCTTAAAAATGCAAATTCATTTTATTTTTTTAACCAACCATGATACAACAAGTATTCAAAACAGAAACCTGCAATCATGGCCTGTATTTTATTGAAATATTTACAGAATTATGAAATTAATGACAGTCTAAAAGAGTATATAAGAAATATGACTATTTGTTTAAAAGGCATTAAGTACTCTAAATAAGACACATATGAAGTGAAACTGTGTCAATCATGAAATACGTTCCATGCACTTAAACTGGTAAAAAGAATCACTTCAGAATAATATGACATTGATGTAGAACATTTCTTAGAACTAAAGAGAGCTAAGACCCCTCAGCTGTGTTTAAGGTCCCGTTTCCTTCACACAGATCATTAGGTTCCCCCAAAATGCCTCCCTCCGCCAGCTGGAGGTCTAAATTGGTGTTATTAAAGTTTTTGATCCATCTAGCTTTAGCACTTCTGTTTCTGAGGTACAGCATTAAGCAAACCAACAACAAACCACTGCAACAGTTACTCAGATTTATGGTATAAATTCCAAGCAATACTAATATAAGTGGCTGTCTCCCAAGAGATTCAAGTATTAATATGAACATACCAATTACTTCATTCAGTTGGAGGAAGGGTATTTCCATAAAGAATGTTCCTGAATCTCAGCAGAAAAAAATATACACATATAAATGAATTCATTATTAACTTCTACTGGTTTTTGAAGTGTAGACTATGTGAAAAGATATTGATACTACTTACACTGATATATGGTGTTCCTTCACTGAAAGGAAAGATTGCTGTGCCTGCTACTCATGTTTTGGTTCTTCTCCCATTGATGACAGTGCACTGGAAACTGAGAATATAAAACTTGTCATACAAGCACAGAGCAGTCATGACATAGTGACAACTTTTAATTATAATCCTGAGCTGCATTAGCCAAAATAAGAGAACAGACCAACAAAATTAGAGGATGGTAGGTGTTAACTAGAGTGGTTGGAGTATTCCTGATTTTTCTTTCAAACACCAACATTAATTGTGTCCAATTCAGTGTGATTATAAGCAAGAAATGTGGATTAAATTTCTAATTCAAACTCCAAGAACAGGTTTCTTTTGTCTTCTAACTGCATTAGCTGTATGTCTGACAGTACAGCTAGATCCATTGGGCAGCAAGCTATTACAGTACTCAGTCAAATGAGAAATTACCTAACAAGGCCCTTTTCCAAATCAACACAGTGCATCAAACCCTTTTCAAATAGTCATTTCACCTACAGGCTATACACAATGGCATTTCCAGATTTTCAAAGAATTTATTAAAATAGATTATTAAAATAGTATTTAACTCCAGCCTTTGCAGGCCATCACTCTCCAAGCACATTTGGACAGTGAGAAATCTATAAAGACCGTAATGGACCTCTGAACCAACTACAGATCTTACTTGCCAGGCTGTGTCTTTGCAAAGACACTCTTCAGAAATGATATCTAATGAAGCTGTACCACCAAGTGCAGATTAGCTTGGCTTTCCTTAAGTAACTGGGTAAAGAGCCTACTCACATCTTAAGAAGATATGACTAGAAAAAAGCTTTTATGTGCCCCAAAATATTCATTCATACAAGCAGGTTGTTCTTTGCAATCATGAATGGTAATAAAATATTAACCTTTGATCTGCTAAAGTGTTGCAGAGGCCTATTTAGCCTCCAGGGGGGAAGAAAAGGAAAAACAGAAAGTTTCCACACACTGTGTTAAATAGTCTGTAAAGGTAAATTTACATTTAACAGTTTATCTAACAGTTTACCACTGCTTTCCCTTTCTTCCTACTTGTCCTTCCTCTTTCCTCTTCCTTTTCATTTTCCAGTAGCCACAGCTTCACCTTCTATCCTCTCTCTTTGCCATATATTGGCACTCATCAGGCTTCCCTGGGCGATGATCTGACTCATCAGCACAGCAATATCCACCTTTTAGCTCGGTTAGTTCTCAGCCAGCAGAGTGAGCAGATTCAATGAGTAGACAGCCATGTTAACTGTGGAAATACGGGATATAGAGACAGAAGCAGGATGCCTCCTGTCAGCACCACAGAGCCAGTATATGGGTTCAAACTTCTCATGAAATTTCACCATAAGTGAATGCCAAGCAAACGGTAGAATATCACTAAGAGGATCCACTTCAGATTCAGCTGAAAATAAGGACAATAATATCTTTCTGATGAGAAAATGTAGCTATGAAATAGGTCTGAAGTCCTGACAATCAGAGCAAATCTTACAAAAATAAGGAAACTGTATTATACCGAGGTTTTTGCTCCTAGTTAACAATCACCACTCCAAAGTAAAGGGTTAAGTAAATATACAATGCTGTGAGAAGCAGTAGTGAAATACTTGAATCTGTTGAAAAACATGAGTTGGTGACATACTGTCACAGGCATCCGGACAACTCCTCAGGTTCAGCTGCTTGAGCTGCACCGCTTGGCACTCCACACAGCCGGCGTCAGCCGGCCAGAGCCCCGTGTTATTGAGATGACCTCCCTGGCACTGGGAACGAGCAGGGGACAGCTGATATTAACAGTTTGAGTGACTGACAAGCTGAGAGATTTTCCTCAGCCGCTGCTTCCAAATAACAAACTCCTCAGCAAAAAACAACAGGTCTTCACTGAAGAAACTAGGCCTGCATTTGCAACACGCATCCTCTAACACAAACAATCTTATCACCTCTGCTAACAATAAAGTTTTGCATAATCTTATCATGTTTGGCTTTTTTTCCATTAATACTTGGAAAGGCTTACGCACAACAAATTGTATGCAGGATATTTTTTGCCCACCCACAGCGGAGGATACTGAATAACTGGAAGCACAGGAAGGATTGCCAGAGTCTGAAGTCATCGTGTTTTCACAGCAGTTTCAAGCTTCAGATAAATAGCTAAGCATACATGCTTATCATATATGTCAACATGAGGTCTCTCGTGGTCCCTGGACCACTCAGTTAAGGTGAGCCTGAGGCCTGCAAGGTGGCTGATTTCATCTCTCTGCTGCCAGAAGTCACATTTCCTATATCTTTCTCCCGTTGCTGCTTGTCTCCTGGTCAGAATTAGAGTTCTTCTTACTCCCTAATGCTACTGTTCCTGTCATCTTCTGTTGAGCCTATTCAGCTCACTGACATAGTGGATACTCATGGATTTGGGGGTTTAGGTTTGTTTGCAAGTTTTCTTTTTAATTACTTTCCTGACAGATTAGCAAATATAATTGCTTCACAGATTAATCAGATGAAGGAAAGTGACAGGAAAATGTGGCTGGAAGTGTGGGAGGAGAAAGCAGTAATTCCTCTTTGCTCTGCTGGGAGCTATCAGATAACGTTCATCTCGTCTTGCAGAAAGTCTGAGCTCCAGTGCTACAGGCACAGACTGGTTGGGCAGCTTCTCAAAGGAGCAGCGTGAGAGCTCTGCCCATGCCTCAGGAGAAGGGAACCAGCTGACGTAACCCACACAGGCTGCTGAATGGCTTCACCACCTCCAGTCTTGTCCCTGCTCTTCTACACCACACCCTCCCCAGCTCCAGCTGCAGAAAGAGCTCTCAGAAAGAATTCCTACTTCAACTCATCTTCTAGAACAAATTATCTGTACTTTTAAGGCTTTCACCAGCAGTACTTGGTTCAGTGGCACTGTTACACCTGGCACTAAGTGTTCACAGAAATATGTCTGCAAGGCCCTAACTTTGTTCTGCCATCTTACTGAGGTCTCTCAGACCCAAACACCATGACTGTTCTCTTTGTGTTCCCCAAGAGCATCAGAAAATAAGAATCAGAAGAATATGAGGGGTCATTTCCTTACTGTGGACAGCACAGTACCTGTTTGGGGTTTGTTACTTTCCCCAGGATTTGGTCCTGGTTATGGGGTGTTTGTTTTCACTTAATAGAACATAACCAAGTGATGCAATAACTAAAGCTGGTTCTCAGAGCCCTGCTAAAAATTCCCCACACAGTTGGCTGGGTAGGATTTAAAACTGCCCTATTCTTAGAAGTGCATATCTGCAGCAGTTGGAAAATGCTACATTGCAAGCAATGCATTCCACGTGTTTAAGGCACCAATCCTGAGAATTTCAGATTCTTTGTGGGTTTGTTTCAGTCTACATTACAAACAAACAAATAAAAACCCCAACAAACTGAACCCCTCCTCCCCCCAAACCACCACAAAATGAGCCTATCATTTATCTGGGCACCTGAACACATTCTATTAAGAGTTTCACATTTGATATAACCAAAGTAATTACACTTAAACTATTCATTGAAGTGTGATTTTTAAATGAGACACAACAGAGTGTTTTAGAAAGCCTCCCACATCCAGAGGTTCATAAAATACATGAGACTAAGAACTGACAAGTCTGGGAACATGAAGAAGGCTACACAAAACATGGTTAACTGATTAAAAAATAATCAATATACTTCAACAAAGTTCACTGTGTAATTTTAGAAAATAGGGGCAAGATGTTCCATATTTAGCACAATAGCACTTTTGGCCAGGTTCAACTGTGCACTTAAGACACATCCCTACCACAGAAGAGACACCTGAGCCTGTGCTGCATTCTAAAACCTCTCCACAGCATTGAAAGAGGTCTGAGCAGCAGTACAGATGTACTGTAAAATATTATTTTAAAAACCAGTGTGTTAAAAAAACCTGAAGATGATAACAAATAGCTGTTTCTTTACTTAGAGTTTAAGGAATTAATATATTTATAGTTATGAATAGCAACAGGAAGGGAGTTGTACCAACTGAAACATAATAGTCCAAGGCTTTTCCTCCCAGAGATTCAGGGTGTGTATCTACTCAAACAAGTAAATGAAGTAGAATTTAGCTTCATAAAACTGTATAAATCTGAGATATCTGGATATAGTTTTGCTTCAGCAAGAGGACCCAAGAAATTAATTATGTTAAAGGAGTTGGCCAGTAGGGTATTACTTCCCCAAAATTTGCCTCCAAAGCATAATTTAATCCCTCCTGAGAGCTGGCAGATGTTTTATTATGAACTTCCTTTAAGATAGTAAAATATATACACTTTTTAATAATTTCAAATGTATAATTTGATGGAGGGACATGAGCCTTATTTAGATTTTCAAACTTCTATTTCTTGTTAGTTTATTTTCTACCTGTAAAATGCAAAATCATGGTTCTAGCTGGAGAAGATACTGGCTCTCAATCAATTGAGGCATCCCTGATAACAGACTTTTGGGTCAATTGACAGGACAGCTGCAGTAAACACTTTTATTGCGAGACCTTCAATGAAATTTATCTCCTCTCTATTCCTGCTGTCAGAGTGTCAAGGCTACATGCACACAAATGCATAGAGGCAGTACATTTGCTCACTGTAAGAATATAGAATTCCCTTTTGTACTGAGTCCGAAACACCCTTTTCGTGTTTCAAACACAATTACCAAAGGCAGCTCATCACAAAGCAAAATTATCAAACTAGTTAAGATGAACAAAATGGGAATTCATGAACTCAGTGAACACTCTTTGCAGAAAGCATAGGCTATGTTTTCAGCTGATAACAACCTAATCAACTCCATTCTCTTCCAACTCACTTTTTGAAAAAGCAAAAGCTTCTTTTTCCTTTCGTTTAATGCAATGTTTCTTCTCAGAGGCAGTTGTTTGCTACTACAACAATCTATATCTCACTGTACCTTAGGTTGATTATGTGTTTTAAAAGATATCCCAGTACAATGAGCAAAAGTAGAACTGAGGCTGATATTTTATGTAGAGTATGGCCAGGGAAAGCCACTACAGTTCTGAAGACCATTCCAGGACTCAGACATTGCTCCAGAAATGAACAACAGAACTTGCATTTTCAGCTGTGAAAGTGCTTCTGTGGTCCTTCTAGATTTTGGTTCATGATATTGCATTCTTCTCCATTCCCACCCACTTTTCTGTATGACATCATAATGGAACTCTTTCACCTTGTGCTATAGATTTTCATCATTATTCCTAAATTAGGTACACAGTGCAAAAGGGAAACGAACAAAGAAATAAGTGAAGCCAAAAATCCAACCTGTGTGACTCATTAAATGATACACAGGCATTTTCCGCATCACTCAGAGAATCTATTCTACCAAAAGAAAAACAAACTTTTTCTTAAAGTTGCAGAATAGGTAGATAGTTTCCTCTGGATGTTTCTGGCAGGCAAGCTCTGAGAAACCTTGTTCCAAGAATCCTGCAGACTGAAAACACAGCTGTTCGTATTCAGTGCTCTAACCTTTACTCCATGGATACTCCTATTGGTAAGGCAGGCTTACGGGGCAGACAAAATGACAGCTGGTCCATTTCTTCTCTTGCACATAAATCCCATGTAGAATAGGATTAAGATAACTGGAAAGCAACCTATTGACTGAACAACAAATCCTGCCTAGCTAAGGGATATATTTGATTTAAACAATTCAAAATATTTGAAGTGGGTTTTAAATACTTTCTTAATAATGGTCACCTAAAACCAGAAGCAACATTCTAGAAACCTTCTTCAGGTTACGTCAGCTTACTGGTTTAGATTAGGGAAAGACGTACTTTTCCAGTCTGTAACTAACTCACATCCACAAGTAGGAGTTTTAAAAACATTTAAATAATTTTCAAGGATAAATTTAGGACATTATTTTAGATCGTAAAAATTCTAAGTAATGCTATCCCATGGATTTTAATTTGATCTTGAAACACAGATCTAATTCCTCTACCTGTTGAGAGTAGATCCCATTTATATCAGAGTACTGATTCTGGGCCAAAACAGACATCCTTACTTCTGATATAATCACTTGCTGCTTTAAATATTTTTAAACATTCTGAAGTCCATATACACACTTTAAGATCAACTTCACAGAAGACAAAGGTAAAACAAGTTGGTTTGGGTTTTTTTTCCAAAGTTTGATAAGGCAGACTATACTAATTTTTGAAAGCTTAAACAGAAAGACTGCCTCTCTATTGGCTTCTGCAGCAACAATATATGTATTTTCACAGGGTGGTTGAATTCTCAAATTCATAAAACAAACTCATTTAAATTCCCATGCAGTCTGTCTCTTGATACACCTTAATACACTTCCCTTTGAACTTTGCATTTGCTTTAATATGGTAATTTTTAAAATTTCAGGTGCTGACCAAATGAAACATATATTAATATTTAAAAAATAGACATAAAGTCTTCTCTGGAGAATAAAAATGGGGTCTTTGCAAGTTTGAACAAAACCTCAGGGTGGATCAGAGTATAAACAAAACATTAATGAACCCTTAATCCCCAGTGCAGAGGGGGAAAATCTGCTCTTGTATACAGAGTGATGAACTATACTAGAAAGGTGGAAATTGAAATTAAATATTGATTTCTATTGAATTATAAGGCTGTAATTTCGCCATCAGTGTTCAATTCTGAAGCATCTTAGAATTTGCTAATAACAAGCTTGATTTGCCACTAAGATTCAGGTCATTGTACCAACACATAAAATGAACCCTGTCACCAAATCCTGCTGAGTTTAGTCATGTCAGTGAATTAGCAGTAAAAACCCAAACCTGCTGACTGACTCTTCTGCTGGTGTCCTTACAAAGACTTGAGTTACATGATACTGAATGTAACAAAGGGATTCCAGACTCACATTACATCTTTATGCTGTTTGATTTGCTTAGAATTTTTTCCACAACTGGATTTTACTAAGGCAGTTCCACTTGTTCTGCAAGTTTCCTAGATTGATTTTGGACGGCTGACTCTCGCTCACGTAAATGGAAAGGTCAAAATGTGCACCATCCCTTAAGGCACAGAATGCTGCTTTCAGCAGAAGCCTGCAGCAAGTCAGCTGAATAAAAGTCCAGCATGAGAGCCACCAGCATTTTAGATTCATCTTGGTAACACTGCAATGATGATCCTGAAATCCTTACTTAGACAAAGCTTCCCCTGAGTCCCAGATAGCTGACCAGTAATTGCACAGATTAACACTTGCATTTAATGAAAGACCTGACTGCTTAAAGTTTATCTTACTTTAGGTTAGCAGGTCCAAAACTCTTCCAGCTATGAATAGCGCTTTTCTGAAAATTTCATCTACCAAACTAAATTGAAACTGCCATCTCAAAAAAACTCCATGCCATCTGCAGTGCTAATGTTACAACAGGTTTAAAATATAAGGGTGAAATAAGATTAATAATATAAATAATAAACTTCATAAATTTAAATAAACTTAATAAGTTTTAAATATCTATATATCACCAGAAGCATAGAAAAAGAGAGGAAAGAGAAATAGAACCATAATAAAAGTTTACTTCAACCATGGTCCTGTAAGAGTCTGTTCTGGGCATGTAACAGTTAAAGAAGCAGTGGCATGCTAACCGAGCACATTAAAACAAAGAGTTGGCAGCTCCTGAAGGAAAAGAGCTTGTGCTCCACTGTTCCAACTTGTCAGTCAACTCATGCCAGCACTCTCCTTGTCTGCCTCTTCTCCACACCCTCATTACATGTGTCTGTCTGGACTGATCTGCTCATCTGTTCAGGGACTCTTCCGACAAGTCAAAAATTCTGCCTCTCTCTGCTCTGGAATTGGATCAAATCACCTCAGCTTTTTTTTGTAGCCCCACCAGGAGGCTTTTTGCTTATGGTCTCATTCTATTTGCCTTCACTACTTGTCTGTTTTTGATTTGTAGAATGGAGGAAGCCGAATTGCTGAAAGAAAGATTCCAGGCCATAACAGTAAGTGCTCATGGTTATAATTCATTATTTAAAAAAATTAAAAAGGTTTAGAAGTAATATCATTAATGAGCTGTGTGTTTGCTGAATAATGATTTATTCAGAAAAAGAAAAGACTTTATGTCTGCTTGAAATTATTACTTAGTAGTGCTAGTTTATAAGGTACTGCTTTAAGACAGCTAAGTTGACTGTACTGACTTTATTATGAGTTGTATTGCACTTTAAAATTAAATTCAAAGCAGTGAAAGTGTGTTTGAAAATCAGTGCTGGTCTGTCTAAAACACACATTACTGTCATCATACTGAATGTTTGCCTGAAGGTCAAAAGGCAGCTAGAGAATTCCAGAACAAATCAATTTTCAGATTTCACAATGTGAGATTAAAGATTTTTCATTTGAACTGTGGAATTAAATATAATTTCTGAATTACTGATGATCTGCCATAAGTATTGCTGTCTGAAAAGTAAAAAAGGACAAGCTTGGATTAAGCAAATTCCTACCTGTCAGTTTTCAGAGGAAGGACTCAGTGAAGTTTATGCTGAAGACATTAGAAAACATTTTCAGTTTCTCTTCTAAAAGGAAATCTGAGTGATGATCTCTAATGTGTGAAAGGAACAAACTAAATTATTTTTAAAGTAATACAACCTGATGTTATAAAAGATGGCTGAATCCACATTCTTCTCTGATTTGATCTCCGTCAAAACTTATTCAGTTACAAAAGGCTTAAACTGAAACAAAATTTGGCCCTCTGAGATAAAAGGAAACCTCCAGAAGGATCACTCACTCTCTTAGTTAAAAACAAATAATGGAAACAAAGGTATTTGTCACATTTTTAACCTGACAGATTAGTTGTGAAACACTGCTAGCAGAATAAATGGTGGGCAGAATTAAAAAATACTTTATCAGGATCAAAATAAATGTAAGGAGGCATAACTGGAAATGTACAGGAAGCTAATAGGCTGGGTTTTAATTCAGTTGAGTTTTAACTTGATTAAAGCCAACAGGACCATTTATTGTGTTTACTTCAGACCTGACACAAGCCCACAATAAGGTAGTTTCAAATGTTATAGAGGGTTTAGAGTACATTTGTTTGTTTAACTGCAATGTTGCTTGAATCAGGGTCATAACCTGGACTTTGTCTCTAGTATATGGGCTCAAAAGATAACAACTGTTTTGGCACTCCAGAGAAGCCCAGGCCTTGCAATGTTTTATACTCCCTGGGAGCTAGGACAGGAATAGGGCAGCATGCTTGTCTGATGAGGCTCCTGTGAACATACTCAGGTTGGCATTCTCCAGCTGCATCTTTGCTTCCAAATGAATACTGGAGAAGTATTTTTTTAAGAAACTGGGGCAGCCTCCAGCATCTTGCATTAGAAGAAATAGGAAATCATATTTGGGTTCTGCCTATGACTTCATTTATTACGCTTCCTGTGTCAAGGAGCTATTTGCTCTCTACTTTCATCAGTTCAGAGCATTTAATTGAAACACTCAGAGTGTTCTGACTGCAGAAATGAAGTAGCCTAAATAAGTTGAAGTTATCAGCCTTAACAATCTGCAGTATGAGTTGTGTAGGGAAACAACACACTGCAGTTACAATAGCAAGCTCCTCAGTGGCTCTGGGAAGGTTTGTCTTAAGGAACATACCCGGGAATTTCAAGTGCTACCTACCAGATGTTTGCTGTAAAGGGTCAAACAGAGGATAGCAAGGGGCATTCGGAGCCACCAACAACTGCACCTGCACTAAACCTTATTGGTTTCTGTTGTTAAATACCTGTCTCCTTGACAGCAACTGGCTCTCACAGAGCCAGTAGGATTTTCAAAGTCTTTTTCAAATCTTCTCCATGTAGCAAATAAAAAAGGAAAACATTTTTATTGTTTTTGTTAGGGATGATGTTGTTATTGAATATTTTGATGCTCCCATGGCTCTGAAAAGGAAACTTTTTCCTTTGTTGCGTAGCTACCACCTGCTGCTGGCGTATATAGAATATAAAATGTAAAAAATCAAATGCCTCCATTTTGTTAGCAAGACTTTCATACCTTAAATATGAAAGCTTTAATATTTTTGATACTTAATAGGTTTTAATGCCTAGAAAATTATACGAAACTAAAAATATATTAGCTAAAACATTAGCTGCTCCATGGAATTTGACAGTATGGGGCATTTGCCAGGGGACCAAGACCACCATCTTTGGCGCCACTGTAGAACACTGACACAAACTAATGGACTTGGCAGAGAAGATATTTCACAAGGCACTGCTCTGTGGATGCAATTCACTTTCTTTCAGACAGATCCAGTTTAGAACACAGTTCATTTCTATGCACAAAAGCCAGGAAAGAGTCCCACATGTTTCAGTAGGAGTGAAAATTAACACCAAGTCTTACCTTGCATTGATGCACAACAGAAAGGAATGGCTGAAGATGCTCCTTCATAAAAAGCAAATCCTGCTCACATTAACATGAGCAGTAAGAGAGGATTCAAGGACTTCTGCCAGCAACATGATTATCTGCATGGGCAGAGCACAAGGTTTAATAGAATCATGGCTCCCTTAGCTATCCAGGAATAAACATTCATTCCATTAGATGTATAGTCAAAGCTTCATAAAGGGAGACATGATGTGCAGACAAGGCATAGCAGGATACACTGTAGAAAGTGTTCTAACAGGTTTTTAAAGTTATTTTTGCACACAAGGTTCAAAAAGATTCCTCATATTTCTTAGCTTCTGGAATTAGACTAAACTATATAGATATATAGACTAGACATATAAAAGACAATCTATTTCAATTTATTTAATCTGGATAACTGTATAATGGATATTTAATACCAGTCAGTGAAATTAAAACATGCTAGAACACCAAAGGATACAAGAAGAAAACTTTCAGAGAAAAAGCATTGGACACAAAAGAAACATGGACCTCTAAAATAAAACAGGCACAAAAAAAAGGTACTAAATAGGTTCCTTATTATATAGTTAGTTTAAAATGCACTAACTTATGCCTTTATACTCAGATTTCTTTCTGCACAGTTGTTTATGTACAGATACTGATTTCGGACTGCCCAAACTCTTATTACATCTCCACTGGTACAAAAAGAATATTCAAATAGACTTAGAATATTTTTTAATAGTATAAACCAAGTAAAAGTTCATTCTCTGGCTAAGAATCTTATCCAGAACTTTAGTAAAGACAAAAAGAGTTTTCCCTAAGAATTCTTATAATCTGTAAACACAAGCTCTTGTCACACTGCTCATCTAAGGATTTAAAGGCCATTTATATAATGAGATCAGGAATATTTCCTAAGTAAGGAAAAGTGTGAAGATCAGAGACCAGATACTATGTCTTCCAAATCAGGACTGGCCAAGAAAAATCCAGAAAAGCAGCTCTTGGATAAAGTCTCTCACAAGGGAAATGGAAGAAAAATTACATATTGTACTGATCCTAAATCAGTAACTGTTAATAGTATTAAAGAGCATTGGCAAAACACAAAACCACTGCATGGATGAAAATAGCATGTATTTTGAGGAAAGAGTCCCACCTGTTCTGTTTGGAGTATTAAAAAGGCAGACAAACAACATCAAGGAAAAATTGTAAAGTGTTTATAAATAACTACTGTACTTTGCAGACTGCAAGAGATCAGTGACACTCCAACATTCACCTGCTAAATCCCAGCATAGTACCAGCAGTGCTTGGCCAGCCTTCCTATCCCTTCAGCAAAGTGTCCTTAGAGCCTGTGGCCCCACTGCTAATTTCTAATTTCCAGTAACAATGAAGTGATTCAGCAAAGCACACCATGTCTCTTCCTGTTTCCAAATCCCAGATCCTAGGGAAATGGTGGAGAACAACTCCCAGCCTTACGTCCAGCATTTCCTTACTGACTTTCTCCAGTCCTTACACACAGCTTATTCCTCAGGTGGGCTGAAAGGGCAAGGTTCTTCCTCTGTTTGTGAAGAAGTTAACTCCTTCCTAAACCATACTTTTCTGAAAACAGACTCTTTAAAAAAAAGCTATCACTTTTTTAACAGAATCAAGCTGTTCTAATTGAAAGGAAAGAGGGATTAGCTTCCAGCCAACAAACATTACTGCACAGGACAACAGAAGGCTCCATTTACTTCCCTAAAACATATCAAGAAACAAGTACAAATGTTTCTTGATTGGCACATGGCAAGAGAATAGCCTATTAATACACCTTATTAGAATTACTTTCCTTTGGCATGATTCCTTTCCCCCTGGCTGCTGAGGACACAAGGTACTAAATCAGTGTTTGGCCTCACACAGAGGAGCCACAAGGTTACTCCATGTGACTCCATGTGCTATCCAAAACCAGGAGAGGCTCAAGCATTGCCAGTGTTCAGACATTGTTCACCCATTTCCTTTTTTTTCTGATCTGTAATAAAAAGGATTAAGGTGCCACTATGATAGACCAGCACTACTCGAGGTTTTCCTTCTACAGATCAGCAGCCATGAAAACAGCCCATACACAAGCAAATTTTTTTTTTTTTTAATTGAGAGGTAGCAACAACATATATGGAGTATCTTACATTTCTCTGTTCTTATCTTTACCATTATTTGACTAACAAAATAAACTTCTAAGTCTTTGTTTATTCCTGTTTATTTCAGCTATTAGCCACAAGATACATAAACTCAGTGCTGGATTCACCGACAGCCCATTTCATTTAGTGATGTATCACAGCTGCTCAGTGCAGACTCTTTCCTCTCCTAAACGATGTGTGGGCTGCCTTAGGAATTTTGGTCAGGACCCATTTTTAGTCTCACCCTGCATGTACAATTCTGCTCAAATGTACTTTCTTCCTGTTTTCATCCCCTACCCTTCCCAAGACTAAATCATTTTTATTTTGCATCATCCCTCCTTTGTGGTCATTAACACATTTAAATGTACTTTGGAGAAAGAGCAGTGGAAACCATACCTATGTAGGATCAAGTTGTTGCTGCAAAGAATTATGCACTGACTAAGCACCACATAAGCTTTAAAATAAGGCTTTATTTGCATGGATTGATTTCACCCTACTGAACAACACATAATAATTGTATTAACAAGTAATTTCTCTAAACGAAGTTTTACTGTTCTTAATTTGTAGGACAAAAGAAAACTGCAAGAAGAAATTACACAGAAACGTCTAAAAGTAGAAGAGGAAAAAATGAAACACCAACATTTAAAGGTAAGTAAAGTGTTAGATTTATGTAACTAAAGATAGCCTCGAGTCACACAGCATGAATAAAGGTTGGGGATTTTGGAATGCAAATCTTCATGCATTTAAGTTGTGCTTTTACTGTCAAATTTTCACAGCTTTCTGGAGTCTTGCCAGGACTCCATTTGACTTTAATAAGCATCACTCTTTGAAAAAAATTACACTGTGGAGCTAATGTTACTTGATCATTTCATGGCATAAAATGAGATCATAACCAGGAAAAACTCACAGATGAAAATTAAGCCTCACATTTCAGACTGGGTGTGTTTACTCCCTAATCCCACATGGTACAGGGTGCAGCACAATCGTGAGGTCTAATTTCACCTTTTTTCTAGAAAAAAACACCCTATTTATTTGGCTGTAGGCTTTTTTCAGCTTGTTTAATTATTCTTTAGTAAAATAATGCTGGTTTTTGTATAGCCAAAAAAAAAAGTATAAACATTACAAATACAGTTCTCAAATATGGCCTGGTAAACTCAGGATTATAAAGCCCAAAGGTACTAAGATACCTAAAGATCCACCTCTGTAGATAATTGAAACTGCAGTGATTTCTACTCAACAGCACTATTAAATGTTTATAGCATTTTGGCAGTACATGTCATTTAGGGAGATAAGACAAAATCTATGCTTCCAGAAATATGCAAGACTTGGTATTTTGCATAGTCTTTTCATTATGTGAGCAGATAAACAGTTTCAAGGAAGATATATTGAATCTGACACCAGGAGCGTGGCGTGTCTCCTTGAGCAAATGTGAGAGAAGCATATTTAAAAACAGACTCCTCTTCAAAACAGACACCAGATCCTGAGTTTCATCCACCCTTTTCTTTTGTGTCAAGCCAAAAAACTGAGAAGCCATGATAAACTAGTTCACTGGGCCAGGCAAGCCAACACACAGCCAGGCCCAGGTTTTATTGGAAGGTAGTTACTCCAAGGACAGGCTTGACCATTTGTGTGACATCTTGTCTAAAAGGGAGGGGAATATCTTTTCGAAGTCTTATAACCTTTGAGGAGCAGACATGTGACTCTATTCCTCCATCATAGTACATGGCTACATTGAGTACTGAAAGTTATATTTCAAGTTTCCATGTCTATAAATCCAGATGACTCTTTTGCCCTTCTTTATAGAGGGATAAACTGATCTGTTCTAGACAACGAGCTAATCCTCACTAGAGCTGTGTGCAGACAGAGCCTCAGGGCAGTTTCCTTACAGATTTAGTACATGTTTGTAGCTAAAATTAATAGGTACAATGGAGTTTTAAAAGTTAAGAAAGCAAACCCCAACCTTGTACTCATTCTGAAGAAATTTTACAGAGTTTTTAGAGAGGCTAAAACAGTCATGGAAAAATACTACTGAAGGGGTTTTCCTTTGGAAGAGAACAGAGGATGTGATTTCTTTGCCTCTTCTATGAGAAATCATACAGATATCACACAGAAAAGATTTTAAATTAAATCAGTCCTATTGCATTGATGAGGCAAATCAAGGATCTGTTGAGGAAATTATTCACTTGGAAAAGAAGGATCAAGTGTACATTTAAATACTATAAACATATACTTACATACACATGTATGCTGTATAAATACATACATTATTTGGAGCACACAAAATGTAGACTACTTTTTCCAACTCAGGAATAAGACAGGCACCTAATATCAAATACAACGTTAGCACATGAACATCTTTTGCTTGATGCCCTAGAAGCTTTGTCCCGTAATGAACATTCATACTTCAGACTAATTCAGGTATTTCAACGGAATCAAACAACAAAAGGATCCAGTGCATAGATTGCTTTAAGACAGATTCAGACTTCTAAAACATTTAAACACTGCAGTAAATTTCATTGAGGGATTATTTCCCTAGCAATTCAGGTTGATTTCACTCATTTATACACATACCAGCTGTGCATGGTGAAGTCCAGAGCTCCCTGATCTATTAGCCTAACTCACAGCTGTCCCCTAGGAAACTATTGGAGGTTAGAAAATCTCCCTGCCATAGAGATGTTCTTGTTAGGTGGGTATCACTATCCTGTTCCTCATTTTGTCCTTCCTATCTATAACCCTTAGCAAAAGGTTTATTAAAAGGTTGTTGTTTTGGTTTGTGGGGGTTTTTGATTGGAGCTTTTTTTTGGTATGTTCTTTGTTTGTTGTAGGCTTTTCTATTTTAAACTCCCATTTTGTAACTAGGAATCCCTGCTCTGGCTTCCCAATGACTTTGTTTGCTGTCCCCAAGCAAACTTCTTACTAGAAAGACAGAAATGAGGCATCATAACAGATCTTAGTTATCTGGGAGAACTGGAGAATGAACATTTATTCCCTGCATGTGCACTTCTATCACATGAAGTGATGCCTGCAAGCAAATACACCGATGTGGACAGGGCTTCACACAACTGCAAGGGGTATTGGGGGCTGCTAGTGTGGGTACAGGGGAAATTTCATCAAGCATTTCTAGATGCACCAACAACTAATTCTTCCTCCTACCTGGAATCCTTCTCACTGAGGCAACAAGGGAAAGGACCAGACAAAATTGTTTAAAAAGTGCAGTCAGCATTGTACTTTCTAAGAACTTTTACAGTTTAGCTTATTAAGTATCAGGCTTCTGACATGCCTGAACTCCATTAGTGCTACCTTGTACACACCTCCTTCTTCCTCTAGTAGTTAACAGTGTTGAACCACATTTTTTGTGAAAAAACATGAAAGTTATTTATGGCTTCCCCAAAATGTTGTAAGGTAAACTACCATACCCCAGGAAAGCAAGACCCACAAACTCAAAACACCTTCACTTTCCAGTGAAAGATGAATCTTCCAGTGCTAATCCAGCCTTGTAAAGGATTGCAGTGGAGTTATACCTGGAGCACACACTGTAAATTATTCACAGAATTTGCAGAATATTGTCACAGTACTTTTGACGTGACCATGAACTACAAAACAAAGTGATTACTTTACAGCCTCTGGCCCTTTCCAGGGTCTTATCATATCACAGTGTATAAGTATCCCTTTCCCTCAACACATGGAGCCTAATGCAAAATGAAAGTGCTTTCATGCAGCACTATAACACATGCACAACCTAGTTATGAGCTAGAGGCACTTTGTCGTGGAAGGAAATGCTAGAGAGCAGAAAAAAACCTGTCAGGCCCAAAGCAGCTGCTCCTGCACTGGCTTGTGTTGCTGCCTGGATGGAACAGACTTGAAACCGTCTTTTATTCAAAGGCTGTTTCCGAACTACACAATGTGTCATTCTTTCAAAAATGGCTAATTAAATGAAAAAGATTACATGGCATTTAGTTGGGAGTAGCAGCAAACTGCTCTAGAAACATGCAAAAATAACATTATTGTGTTACACTCGTATTTAGGGTGTTTGTTTTCTTGGGCCTAACCCTCCACATACAGAAGCTTTTGTTGATTTCAATTGATGGTATCAGTTTCTGAGGTCTACACTGCCAGCCCTGCTGTAAATCTCAAAAGGAACTCTAAATTTATTTTTGGAGACATCAGTGCTAGACTAATACAGTTCCAACCAGGATAACAATCTCACTTTTCTAGAAGCCAGACTTATCATTAAAATTTAAACAGCTTGATAGAAAGGGAATTAATAACTATGTGCCCTCCAGCTTGAGAACACAGTATGTTGTGGTCAATAAGAGTTGTGCCAACACCAGACTACCTGCATCTACCAGATCAAGTAAAACTATCCTATTAAAATCTGCATTTATTTCATTTGAGCCTAAGACACAACTCTCAGGAAGTGCTGCTAAGGGATCCTACGGCCTGAGTCACGGCTCAAGACATCAGTTTGGAGCAAGTCTGTGTTTACCAAGATTTCCTAGAATCCGGTGTTGAGAGAGACAGAATGCTGTCCTGCAGGCTAAGGCAACTGTAAACATTGCTCTTACATCCCAGGAGTAAAATAAAAAGCACCATGGAGTACACAGACTTCTCAACAAGCCTGTTTTAGATATACTTTCTATGACATTATATGTCAAGTGGAAAGTTACTTTTAACTGCAATCAGGTCCTACATATATATTCCTCTGCCAGTTGAGCCTCAGTAATAACCTCATGGAAAGTACACAATAAATAGAAAAGTGTAGGAAGCAACAGCTTAAGTGACTCAACACAGGATGCAGGCAGGGATTCCAACAGCCCCTGCAAGCAGCACTGAGGTCCATGCAGTCTTCTCACCAGCGCTGGCCACACTCTGCCTCAAGCTGCAGTAGTCAAAACTCAATTTAATCTGCATCCACATCCTGCAATTAACAAAACCGTATGGGGGGAAAAAAGCAAAAACTTAACATGGAAATTAGACAGCTCAAGGAATCTGAATTATAACTGGAACATTCATGTTTAATTAAAGACTTTATATGTGTGCTCTTTTTTTGCCTGTTGAAAGAGTATTTCTATAGAGTCCCAACTCCTTCCCCAAGGCAGCAACTGGATTTATATCCCTGAGTTAGACTGAAAGGAGTAAAAAGGGTGCAAGAAAGTTGGCATGATTTACAACTTTTAGCCTCCAAATATGAACTTATCTCCAAGAATATATATTTTTTTTTTACACCAGGAGTATTTTTGAGAGCTCTGATGACCTGCAGGTACTGTCTTTCATAGTGTAAAGTAGCTAAAGGAAACAATCAGTTCATACAACTGTATTTCAGAATTTGAAAACACAGCTGAGAGAGATATACTTACCTGTGCACATGCAACACACCCATTTGTAAGCCACCACGGCACAGAAAGAACTCCACAGGCACTAATCAGGTCAGGACCTAAATACCTAAGCTCTGGATTGCCCCTACAACAGCAGCTCTGAATGCATGTCAGGTCTGCTGAAACACTAACCAGTCACCAGCTGCCCATGCTTCATCTTTCCACTGCCCCTCTTACCCCACACATCTTCACCAGTTGAAATGTGAGTTCACTATCATAATTACACAAGGTCCTTGTAAGTTCCAGGGGTAGCATTGCATCACTAACTCCCTAGAGATCTCTTACTCCTATACAATCTTAATTACAGAAATTTTTCGTCTTTTATACCTCCTTCCAGAAGTTATGCAATGCCAGGACCCCAGAAATCAGGGCTATTGAAATAAAACAGTTGTGCTTCTGACTGGAGCCTTTCACATGAGTCTGTTATATGTAGGGTTGTACAGCTGGTTTGCTTTATTGAAGACACACACACTACTAGATCCACTTACCAGTATTAATCTGTTATGGGTAGCAGCTGGCATACTCTACATTTCTGTTGGATGAACTAATAAAATGGGATATTGTTCCTAAAGATTTTGGTTTTTAAGCCAATCTCAAAAGGCAAAAGTTGTTTAGTATTTCTCTTCCAGTGGCAGTCACTGCACTCAGATTGCCTTAAACTGGATAGATCACAGGGCTGTGGATCACATATGTGGCATCAAGACAAGTACAGTAAATGGTTGAATACCCTAACTTTCAGCATTCACTTACTTGTCTATTTTTTCCCCATCAGAAAAAGGCCTTGAGAGAAAAATGGCTCTTGGATGGCTTTAGTTCTATGACTCCAAAAGAAGAAGAAGAAATGCAAAAGCAGAATCGGGAGGACCAACAACGGACTCATGAGCTGGAACAAGACATTTTCAGGTAGGGAAGTACCCCTGCCCTTGTGTCTGGGTTAAAATGGTTCCATCTTAAAAGTCCTATCTTATTTTGGAAAAGATGAAAAATGTCAACAAGTGCTAAACGCATGCAGAGCAAAGCAATCTTTGTCATGTTTTCTACTCAGTTAGAACTAGAGAATACAAAACACAATTTTCCATACTTCAAATTGTAACAAGCTGCACAATAACTACATTGCAGAGGACTTGTTTCTCTAATTCCAGATATCCTTTCCATACTGTATTCAGTAGGTGTAAACCACAACATACGGGGCTTGCTCTGAGATAGTAATTGTTGAATCAGAACATCAAAATAACAATAAATTTTCAAAGTTCTTCAGTTTCTCTAGGTCCTGGCACAGCCTTTAATACCTGACTTTCACCATAACAGCACTTCAGAGCAGTACAGGCTCCCTAACCCCATTAGTAACACTTATCTTCACTTTTCTATGTGTTTAGTACTCAATTTAGTCCCAGGAAGTTGCTATAGTAAAGGTCTTTTTTTAACTTTCATTAGAGTTGTTTCTACAAATCTCATTGCCTAGTGCATCCTTATCATACAGGGATAACATTAAACTGCAGAGACAGTCTCATGAATGACTCTTATTTACCATGGACATGATTCCAGGTGCTTTTTAGCTTCAGTTAGCACTTCCCAAAGTGAAGAGCTGTGTACACAATCAGCTCCTTCCCTGGGTCCAGGTATACTTACTGGTACTACCCCTTAGCACCCACAGAATGGATGAAATGTTCCTGTTCCTTTAGATTCTGGAAAGTTTCGTCATCCTTTTTCAAGTCATCTTCCTCTATTTCAATTCAATAGCATTTTCCTCTCTACTTTTCTTTCACTATCCTCCTACACACACTCTTTCAGCAAGCTGTTACCAAGATTACCTTCTCTGGTGATCTCCCATCCTCTTCCCTCCTTGCTCCATCTCTGACACAGATAATTGTCTTGGCTGACAGGTAGCAGCCTAGTGCTAGTTTGTCCTGTAATTGTGCTGACTTCTTGCTTAAAAGCACTTTTCTGTACAGAACACACCTCTGTAGGATTTACTGTTGCAGTGGTAGGAGGTAGACAGCATGCCCTGAAAAGAGCCCCGGAGGCTGTCACTTTGAAGGCATGCAAGAGGGCTCCATACAACAGTGTGATTGCCAGAAAAGAACAGCATCTAGGGCTAGAATGGGTTAAGGAGCAACAAGGAAATGGTGCTGAGTAAGTATTTCCCTATCAGACCACTGGAAGTTCAGCTCTTCTCTAAGTAGTGAGAGGAGAGATTAGATTCAAAGTCCTGTTGACTGTGAGCAAAGCCTGAGCTAAGAATTTAGGCAGGTTTATTCACATGTCTTTCGCTATAAATTATATTTCCTACCGTTCCCCAACAGCTGTTTAGCAAGGGCATCTAGAAAAACACCCACGTTGCTTTCCAAATAGCATTACCTTTTGTTTATACATATCCAGCCCAGTTTCAAACCAGCCAGTGGTGATACAGAAACACAGGAATAAAGTCCACTAATAAATATAAAATATGCACCATCCAGTACTTGCACAGTGCTTTTGCTATGCCATAGATATCACCAAAGCCAACTAAAGCTTGTCTGACCTCTGACCTGCCCTGTAAATCAAACATTGCTAAACTGGTCATGCAGGCATGTCATACAGTAGAAATAACACAAATTGAGAGGCTCAGTAGAATTCTTTCTTCTAAGCATCTGACTATTAAAACTCACTTGATTTGGACACACTCAGTTTACTCTGTTAATTACTCTATGTCTGTTTTATCTTCAGTTAAAAAAAATATGAATCACTTTGAAGACTTTTTGATTACCCTTGGACCAGTCTTTGTTTCTTTCTGCTGAGAGGACAATTGCAATTGTAGGCAGATTATTTACAGTAGTGGCATGGGCCTTGCCATCACCCTCCTAAATGGGACCTCTGTTTTGAAACATTCTTTATTTGGGTGTCAAATTGAGCTGGTGTATGTCTGCTAATCAGTTCAGATTTGAACATTTTTTTATAAAAGGGAGAGTACCATTCTTTGTATCAATGATGAAACAGTGAATAGTAAGCAACCTGAACCACCTTGCAGACAAATGGCTGAATGCTTTGGTTACAGACAAAAAACCTGCATTTACATTACCTGTCCTATTTATCCTCTTTACCTGTTAGAAGCTTTAGTGAGCCAAGTAAGCACATCCTCGGTCAGGGTACAAGCTGAATGAAGAATTAGGAGTCCTGTTTTCTCACTTAATCTTCAGCTAATAGCACTCATTCTTGATGGAATTAGTTGCTAAACAACATATTTAGAAATGCAAAACCACTAAGGTCTATTCAATTGCTTGTAATGTGATGCATGAAGGCAGACTCAGGCTATACTCCAGAGCTGCTAAAGAATTTGACTCACCTTAAAACATGTGAGGACTTGCCAAACTGCCTTTTACCCTCAGTCTGGAATTCTTCAGGGTGGTATCTTCCTATCTGCTTTTCATTCTTAAGCCTTTTTTTTTTCTGAGGTGGCAGTGATGCCAACTCCAGCAGATCAGCTGGTGGCCAGCAACAGCCAGGCAAAGTCCATAGATTTTCTTAATTCAGCTGCTACTTTGGCAGAGAAATCTTCCATTTAGTGTCTTAACTTCCTAGGTTTCTTCTCTCGTCCACACCTCCATACTACTTATTTTCCTCTCATATAATAAGTGCTGCTCGAGAAGAGAAGGACAAATATTCAAAGGATTGATTTAATATAGTAGCTATGTCATACTTCCATTTCTCTCCAAAAAATGCAGCACTAAAACTAAACTACACTAAACTACAAAAAGTAGTTTCTTGTAACTTCTAGAATAGTTGCTAGATCCTTTCAAGACAAACTGATAAAATTTCATTAAAATGACATTGATTTAGACGTTTCTAAACATTTAAACACACCAGAAAAATCCTTGCCTAACTTTTCAACTGCATGATATTATAAGGGCTTCAATTTCTTTGAACTATACAAATTGCATCTCTTAGAAGTTTTCTTTCCACAAATTCCAGTGTGCACACTCTGAAAGTTAACCATTAAATCTGTTTTTGAAAGTATAACTGCAAAAGAGATACTTAGAGTCTAGATGCAATTCCCATCACATGGGTATGAGAATTTTTCTCTAAACCCACTGAGCATTAAATCAGGTCTCTTAATTACCATATAAAGTGGGTGTTGGTATGAGTGTAAGAGCAGATATAAACTTTAGTTCATTTCTTGATCACCCAGGTAAATATATGGTGTTTATAATCTTTGATTTATTTGGGTTGTGTTTTCTCTTTTTTCCCACCTCCCTTTTTTTCAAATATCTCCAAGATTTTTCCTCTTCTTCTTTCACCTGTGTGTCTAGGAGTGCTTAGAGTCAAGACTGAAATAAACCCACAGTATAAGTTAATGATTTTTCAGCTCATTATGCTTTTGTGAGTTTTTAATTATTTTCAAGTTATGACAATATTGCAATCAAGTCTCATCTAAAAATGCAACATCTCAATATATTAAACAAAGACTGTTCCATAAGAAGTGCAAAAATATGGCACATGGTTATTACTTTCTTTTATAGCTGTCCAAAAATACTCATCCCCCTCATAAAAATGTTTAAATTTTAGCACTATAATCAGTACCTTTGATCAGGGTTCTAAAGTTGTCTTGGAGAGCTCAGGTCCAAAGAATTAGCAGCTTTTAAATATTTTTTTTTAGCTTTTACTTTCATCCTGAAGGTATTTCTTTTCACATCTCAGTTCTGAGACCTGTGATACCTTTGTATATCAAAAAAAGAGGACGTTGTCACTAACAGATAAAAGTCCACATAGTACCCCATTAGTGTAGCTCCACATATCTGAGTTTAAATAGGGCAAGAGCCATAATGTTAATTCGTATTCCTCAGCCACACAAGGAAATCAATAATGCTCATGCATTCAGCTTTTCTAGTCCGATTACTTTAAAGGGATGACAGACTTTAATCACCCATGGTGACTTTGGTGTAATATTGTGAATCCCAGCACAGAGTAAAGAAGTCAAAATACAAAAACACAACACTTTTTTCCCTCAGGGTTATAGGCCAACACTTCTATAACTGTGTCTATAACTTTGTCTCAGATCATCTAGCTGTGACTATTCTGACTGCGCTCAGCAGAACTTGTTACCAGTTGCAGCTGTCTCACGTGTACAGTCATTGATTTCCAGCATGGATTCAAAAGCAATGGAAGGCATATTTCACTCAAACATGGATGCTTTTGAAATTGCTTTTTTCCCTCAACTTTAAAAAAGTTCTTTTAAAAAGAACCAGGAGACTGAAGTTATACAGCATTAACCTACAGCATAAGACATTCAGTTCAAGTCCCACTTCAAAGTTAAATCTGGAGTTGGATCCTAGATCTTCATGGAAAAGTGACTTCCCAACTACTCAGCTAATAAGGCAAATTCTATCTAAAACTCAACAAATACACACTTACGCAGAAAGGAGCAGTCTTGACTAGAAAGAATAAAAAATAGGATACAGGACACCTGTTTAAGTCACTGCCTTACTCAACAGAGAAAAGAACTTGACTGAGGTACTTTACAGGTGTGCTTTAACCCAGGACAACCAGCAGAGCTTTCTCCCTTTCTCATAAAGAGATTAAATTTTTTATCCTGGACCTTTCTGTCTATAAGTGTTTGTCATACACTAAGAAAATAAAAACTCTAATCAGGAAAAAAGATACCTTAATCACTGTACTCAGCTTTAACATGCAAAAAAAACCAACACAGACTTAACACATAAGGGCAGGGAAGGGAACTATAACATACAAACCTACAGCAAGTGTTGAAAGCCCAAAAGAAATTTTGACTCCTGAGTCTCAGGACTCAGGATTCCTTGCACATAACAATAAAGGTTTTTAAAAGAAAATAGTTAACCTATCAGCCAAAACCTAACTGGCAAAATAGTTCATGTTTACATGTGGAAGGCTTTGTTTGTCGTTTGGTTTTGCTTTTTTTTCTTTTTAAATGAAAATACTATTTTACACTTATTTCCCAACATATGTGAAATTATAAGCTGATCTCATATAAGAGCAAAGTTCGACAAGGTAAGTAGAAGCAGCCCTACTGATGTCCATATTCCCAATGCAGCAGCTCTATAATGTTGTTTTCTGCCTAGTATTAAATGAAATGCAACTGTGATTGCAGACTGGAGAAGGAAATTGAGGCTCTTGAAAGACAAGAAATGGAAGTCTCAGCTAAGGAAGAAGCCATTTTAAAGAAACTGAAGTCTGTTGAGAAAACAACAGAAGACATAATAAAGGTTAGTGCTACATTATTCCAGAAATAGAATTTATTACTCAATCATCATCATATCCAGGGAAAGGGGAACTAGCTGGATCCCATGAGTGGTCACGAGATTTTGTCTGAAGTGACAGCAGTCCAAACACAAGAGGGGTCAAGATGGAGACATATGGGCACTTAATGTAACATTTGCTTAATTATGGGGTGGGGGAGTGATTCCTATCTTTACTCGTCTATGGCACATCTCCACAAAACAGCATTGCCACTGACACCCGGCAACTTTGCATCTCAGCCAGAGACAGACATTAACAGCTACAGACCTGGTCTATTCATAGTCCTTCAGGTGATGTGCGCAGCTAAGCTGCATCATGCTCTCCCCCACTAGAGATTATGACAAAACACATCTCAGTGTTATCAGTCATTAGTCTTTGTCAAAAGGTCATTTTAGTATTTTTAAATCATCTCAAAAAATACAGCGATGAAACTAAACTTCAGCTCTCCAGTTATTCTTACATACACATACATATTCTCTAAAGATACACGGGGAGATAAGTAAAACTGGAAAGCCAAAGTAGAACCTTTGAAAAAAAAAATCTTTGAAGCCAGCCAGGTTGGGCGACAGTGGGAGGCTAGGTCACTGTTTAAACATTTGATAATATTTTTGTCCTTCCCTGTGTGACTTGGAATCATATTGGCAAAAAAACTCACAGAAATTTCACTTTCTCACTTACCATGCTCCAACTGAGCATGTTTCTTTTACCCCTTCTCTGTATGAAGCTGTGCATATAAAAGGTTAAAACTATCAGGGAAACCAAAGCACTGTCTAGTTAACATCTTAAAAGTAACTATCACTTTTATTGTTAATGGTTCTCTTTCCCACCTAGTCTGTGAAGACTGAAAAAGCAGGATTTGAAAAAGGTACGTTTAGTCAAAAGAATATTTTTTAAAAGGTTCTTGTAGAAGTAAGTTAAAACATACTAATGCTTTGTGGATTTGTGGATCTTCTCTACTTAGAGGCAGCAGACTACATATATGCCAACATACCTGACCTTCCCAAGTATTTCAGACCTTCTGCACTGAGAAGTACAGCACATGCTGACACCGATGATGAAGAAAAGAGGAAAGGTACTGCTTACTAGTAACTCCAGAAGGTGTCAATATGTACAAAACCTTCCTATATATTGAATCTAATACACTTTAAGCAAAGAATAGACATTACAAATATGAGACACATTCTCATTTAAGCTGTGTTACCAGTTAGGTCATCAAAACTGAGAGGTGAGAGAGTGGTGTAAGGTATGTGCCACTGAGAATAACACCATTGACACTTCTTTCCAGAGCTTCGTTGCTCTGCCTGTCATAACTAAGTATAGACTCCCTTCAAATCATTCATTTCACATTTTCTATCTGCACTTACAGCTGTTGGGCAGCTAACAGTAGTCTGGTTATTTCCCAACTACTACAAAGCCTCCAAACCCTTCGGAGTGCCCAAGACTCTCTGCCATCACAGTACATTGAGAGCTCTTTCAGCTCCTATTGCCCAGCATAATGCCAGGGGCCAAGGTTAAATCTGGATTTCTCAGTCTATCCTATAATGAAAACTGTCTCCTCAACAGATGATTTTTCCTCACAGATCTAAATGAAATTTTGTTTCCACAGGATAAAAAGGGGACATTCAAAACAAGAATCTAATATAGTGGTTGTGTATGTGGTAATTTCAGATATTTAATAATTCATTCTGACAGTCATTCTCTATCACTGTCAGAACTCCTGTATTTCTTGCAGCTACTGCATTACCAGTTTAAGCACTTGTTTCTTTCAACAGCATTGTTTGCCATGGAAATTAAGGTTGAAAAAGACATGAAGACAGGAGAAAACACAGTGTTATCAACAATACCTCTTCCCTCAAAGGAGTTTAAAGAGACAGGAATTAAAGTCTATGATGATGGCAGGAAGTCAGTCTATGCAGTGTCCTCAAATGGGAGCACAACACAAAATGGGATGGATGAACTTGCTCCTGTTGAAGTGGAAGATCTGCTACGGCAGGCAACTGAAAAAAATTCTCAGTCTCCCACAGAGTACCATGAACCTGTGTTTGCAAACAAATTCTGCAGGCCAGTTACTCCTCAGAAAGACAAATTAGTCCCTGGACCAAAACTGGAAGGCACTGACAAAAGAGAGATGAATGGATTTAGCAATCATCAGACAGAGTTCTCCTCCAAAACAGAGCCCTTTATGGAGCGAAATAAGGAGAATGGGTTTGATCTTCCAAAGGTAATACAGTCAAAGTCTCCCTCTCCAGTAATTTCCCATTCAGAGAAGAAAGTGCACACTAATCCTGAAAACAAGATGATTCATAATGAAGAAAGAAATGCTGCACATGAGGAATTAAAACCTTACCAGAATACAAGAGAAAGACACAGTGAGACAAGGTTTTTAAATCCCCATCATCCTAATGAAACATCCCCTGCACCTCAAGATGAGGAAGATGTTCGATACAAGATTGTCCAGGCTGTACCTTGTTACGTGGATGAGTCTGAACCAGTAACAATGGTTTTCATGGGTTATCAGCGCATTGATGATGACGACGCAGAAGCAAACCAGAAGTTGTCCCCATATGATGGGGTTATCCGTGCAGAACTAGTCATCATTGATGATGATGATGAAGATGACAGCAAATCTGAGAAACCAGCATATCATCCCATAGGCCATTATAGTCAAGTTTATCAGCCACCAAACAGAAAAACCACAGAAGTCCCACAGACGAACCCTGTGAGCAGTCTGGGTGCAAGCCTGAACAAGGTAGCCCACAAAAATTCCATCTCCCTGCAAGAACAAGAGGAACGCTTAAGCTCACCAACACACCATGCTCATCTTCATAGCCAGATGTCTGGAGATGGTACAGAAGATCCCTCACTAACAGGTAACAGAAAAGGAAAATCATGTCACTGCTGTTTGCTCATGTAGCAAACTGATAATGCTCTTATCTGCTGGGAACTGTTTCACTTCTTGCATTGTTTGGATTGTTTCAGACTAATATGCTATTAATAATAATTTCTTTGCTCTTGTTTGTTAACAAATACCAATCTACATTTTGGATCTGTTGAATTATTTTGTCTTTAGCAATGCACTAGTTACCATATCAAAATTTGGAAAATAAACTATCGCAGAACAGCCATTCCTGGAACCTTCAAAGATTAGAAGTAGTTCTCTTTCAAGTTCCACTAATGCTACCACAATTAGCAGAATTAGTTTTAATTTCTTGCAGGTAACTAACAGCATTGCTACTTAACAATTCCTCCTCCCTCACTGGCATGTTTTTGTACCTGTCTGCATTCCAACTACTTCCTAGATCATCCAAGTTACTCCTTCAATCAGAAAGACTGCTTAATAACTAGCTTTACTTTGTATTTTTACGGAATCAACATTGCCAACATTGTCTTGATAGTGTTTATGCAAGTTTTAACATTTTTTCATTAACCTGAGTTAGATATTCCTATAGCTTCTGAAAGATAATGAAACAGTTTTCATCACTACGCATGGTTAGTCCAATAGTACACAGAGTTATTTTTGAATACTTTCTATATTTTATTAATACATACAGTATCTATTTCTTACTATAATGTTTTATAATAAAAGTTTGAAAGCAATAGCAAAATCTTCCAGAAACACAGAAAAACTCTTCTTTATTATTATGTTGCACTTTAATGCAGACAATTAAACTTCATTTAAGTATACTTACAGAGCAGCAGATTTCAGACAGTACTCACATTCCACTTGAAGCAAAGAACACTCTGGTTGAATTACAGGAAGATCAGGGGTCCTGATCCCACATTCTCTCCCTCCAGACAATTTGCAGAAAAAATGTAAGTTTGGGCCCTGCCTAAAGCTGTATTGACAGCCCAGGAATTCTTTACACTATGTGTAAAGCCAGGAGAGAGGATCATCACTGGATCATGTAAGAACTTTCAAGTATTTTTGCATCAGTAGGCACTGATTGGGAAGAGCTGCTCAGCAAGCAGTGCTCTCAGCTTTTAAGAGTATCAGTATCATGGAGACATGCACACAACAGCCAGAAATATTCCAGCAGTGCTGCCCAGCGGTTCTGATCAATAAGGCCACTATATTTTCTATTACTTGAGAGGACGTTTGCTTTTCTCAAGCACCCATCCTGCCATCTGTGCACTTCCCCGTGTCCTCCAGTACCAAGGGCTGCTGCTAGCAGCTCTTATGCCAGCAACTGTAAGCAGTAGTACAGGCAAGGTAAACTACTCCAGAAGCTGGTCCAACCCCTTATATTTTGGGAACAGTCCCTTAATTCCCCCATCGCATACGTAGAGGGTAATGGAGAAGGGATACTCCCCCACCCACCAGCAGGTTTCTACTGAAACAGGGCACTTATCCTACAGCCTGCTGAGTGGGTGCTCCTGAAGGTATCCTGGGAAAGAGTTTTCCAAGCAGTAACTACAAGCTGGCAGTATCATTCAGATGGGCCATATACAGGCCATGAAATGTTAGCTGAGAACCTCTATCTGTAACAACCCCTGTTTATTTTTGTCTCTCAGGAGAAGCATCTGAAATGTCTACATTTTCCCCTTCCACTCAGACACTTCCCAATCTCGGTTCTCTCTCATTTGAGGATAACAGAAAACAAATACTTACGTTCAGGAAAGGGGACTAAGTGCAAATATAGCAAAGATATTTGAGAATCCATCCTGTAAATCTGTATTTGGTCTCACCCATTTACTTATAACTATTTCACCAATAAGAAAATGGCCAGTTAGGAAAAATGGATCCCAACTAAATTACAAGCAGTTTGGCAACTGCCTCAAAAATTCCCCCAGTCAGCACTGCCTCCAAGTGAGTGTCTTAATGGCCAGTTGAATTTGGAACTAAGCCATATTCTTCTTTAGCCCTCCACTTATTTATTGCCACTCCCTGGGACATTTGTGATCAGTGGAAAAAGCCAGGAAGTGACTCAATTTTTCCCAAGCAAACCTATAATCCTACTGAGACTTCTAAAAGGGAAACAAAACCAGGAAAGCCTCTCTACATCTAGAACAATGTATTATACAGAGCTGTTTCTTAGAGAAATACCTTGTTTTCAAAGCAGTCATTGATGCTCACCCTAGCAGGTTCATCCTAAACACGACTAGAGAAAAGAAGGGAGCCAATTATTTTTGGTAGGTCATCATTCATTACTAAAACAACAAACAGTAAAACAGAAAAACTAATCCTCTCTGAAACTGAAACTTTGGGAGGCACTTGCAGCATTTAAACATTAAACAAGCACTGAGGACTCTGAAAGTCAACGGAAAGCAAAGAATCACAGGACAGACCAGCATGATGGCCCCTCATGTAACAGTTTTTCTTTAGGAAAGAAATGAACCTTCAGAACAAGTAACTGAAATAGCTAGTGATGGCCAAGGACACGGAAGCAGAGGAATTGTTCCATGTGCCAATCTATATAGAGAAATATCAGATTAAATTAGGAGTTTTTCATGCCCACAAACCTACAAAGATGTAGGACATACCTCTTTCCATATAGCAACTATTTTCCTTTCCCCATAAGCTCCTGTCCCCGCCAATATCCCGAAGTATGTGCCCTCAGAAAAATCATATAGAGAAAAGGATGACAACACTATAATTAGTACACCTGTATTTGCATTATTAGAGCTTATTTTCTTCTTTAAATTTCAGGCAAATTAGTTCAAGTGCAAATGTTTTGAAGATGCAATATTCATCAGGGAAATGAAAAGTCCTTGGGAGGGAACAAAGACTAGACATAGTGAAATGAATAAGGAAATGCAAAACTAAAGCTGAATAAGCAGCAAAACCTACTGACAGTGTGGAACAGGCTCTCATGGGACACGAAGGTCCAAGGCTTTTGGCAGCTAGCTAGTCTAGATGAGCTTTTTTTTCTCCTTACCACTGGAAGCTTTGCAACCTTCAAAAAACACAATAGAGACAGCTCCATTTGTGTTTAAGTAAAATACAAAAATCCTTTTTAATGAAGATTCATGCACACCATCTGTTTCTATAATGTATAGAGCAAGAATGAAACCAGACTATGAGGTATAAGTGAAGCATCAAACTGACTGTTCTCAAGCCACATCCAGGACTCGAATCCTTCAGAATTCCTCAGCCTGTAAAAAGTACACAGTGTCTTTGTTAGAGCTAAGGTTAACATCAGTGGCTCTACGATATAAAGTTACACTCAGATGCTTCTATGATTTGCAATAACTTCAGCATTCAAAACATAACTCGAGCTGGACACTTGCTGACATGTGTAAATCAAGTAAGCAGCTGCTTTGACCCCTTGTCTCAGCACAGAGACATATGCAGGGTGAAGGAATGAGACATGCTATTTTGGGTGACTCTTCAAACTAACGGGTCAGAGTAATGGAGATTATTCCCACTGCATTCTCAGATCAACAATGTGCTGGGGGGAGGCTTTTACATATCAAACAACAGCATTATATTGCTGTTCTAAAAATAACCTTAACATGAAATCATTTGCCTTGCAGTGTCCCTTTCAAACTTACCCACATTATACCCAGTTACAGACAATAGCCATACTAATGTTTATACAGGTACTGTTACTGCATCAGATGAAATCAGGAACATGACTAACTCCCACTCTGACTCACAACACCAGGAAGAAAGGAAAGTTTTCTCTGAGCATCACGGAAAATGAAAAGGTTTCCAAACAGTTACAGCTCCCGCTGAGGAGTTTAGTTTCAACAAAGAGTTTGTTTAATTATTCATGCATCCTTTTAATCTGTCAGCATCCCATCAAGGGCAAAACCAACTCTGTGTAATATGCTAGTGAAAGTAACAGAGACAAAACAGAAGATAGCTGTGCTAATTTTTAAATAGCTATTATGGAGTAATTTCTTCATATACTCACTTTATTGCAAAATTACCAGAACTAACACCTTCTACTGATTTCTTTCTGTAACACTAAAACAACGCTTATTCTGCTGGATTAACCACCGGAGGTATGTGTATTCTTCATTTTGCTAAATGAGATTTTGCTTCAGAAATAGAAAGAAAGACTTAAAATGCAATGGCTTTGTTTGTTTATTTTTTCAGCTCTGAGGATGAGAATGGCAAAGCTGGGGAAAAAGGTGCTTTAACAGCTGTAATGACATGGAAGTAAAATTTACCACTCAAAGCAGATAAAGCTAAGAAGACTTTCTTCCACATACTTTTTCTGGATCATAATTGCTTGTTTTTCTCCTCTGTTTCATGGGCTATTTTGCCCTCTGCATAATCCAATGGACTTTAATAGACTTCAGATTTGACCAACTGCCACAAATACACAAATCACATCCTGGATTTTGTTAAAAGTAGTGGGAAGTTACCTAAGGCCATAAATGCAGTGTATATACAAGTATGAAGACATGTGCATACCTGTTCTCACAATCAGAAATATGCTGTTGCTATATACACAGAGCAGATAAACATTCATCTCCATGGAACTTCATGGGACACTGTTTCACATTAAAGTGTGCCAATGTATCTGATTTTGACTGAAAATGCTGTTCCAGCCTTCCTTTTGTAAAAGCATTGGTTAATAAAAAGCAAAATGTGAGAGAGGAGCAGGAAGAAATGTAAATATAAAACGTGCTTTCCAGTTATACTACCTTGGATGAAATGTAAAGCATTCCTTTTTAAGTGATAGCAGAAGAAACCAAAAATAATTAAGCCAGCATATTTAAATATTTAGCCACCTTCTTGAGCTCCACAGTCCATTCACCCTTTTATGTTACATATGACAGTGTAGCCATCCTCACACCCTGCTCTCTTCACCATTCCACAAATATGCTGCCCACCCACAACCTCACAGATCAATCCTGTGCATAATAATATGAACAGCCTGACCTCCCGACCATGGTTTCACCTCCCAGCTTGCTGAGAAAGCCCTGCTTTTCCAAGAAACACACAACCAGTTCATTAAAAAAAAAACAACAAATGAACAAAACAACAAAACCCAACCAAAACAAAGAACAAACAAACACAAAGAAAAACCCTCAACAACAGAAAAAACCCAACAACCATACTGTTTAGGTTTCAGCTGGCTGGGGAGCTGAAATCAGGCAAGCCTCCCACCAGAAATATTGAGTTGCCAAGGGCTTGTCCTGCAAAAGCAAACAAAGATGTGTTACAGGTGCAGCCAATGCTGGGCACTGTTCTCCAGCAAGTTTCAAGGCTCCCACCAAAGAACAGGTTAATTCTTTCCACATGATGAAGGAGGTAAGGGCCCTAAGAGAAGGTACAATCACACCTAGAAAAATTACATCCAAGTGAGATTTTCCAGTACATAGTTCTTGGGCAGAAAAAGTGCCTCATAGCACACCACACCCTTCTATTCAACTCAGTCCAACAGCTTTAATTCACTAGGTCTTAGCCTCATTTGTAACACAAGATAAAGCTCAGGTTGTGGTATTCTGGTATAGGTGACTCAAATTATGCACCAGCAAGAAAAAAAAAAAACCTACCATAATTTTTTTGCTGGTCTTATTTTCAAAGCAGGAATCTGAAGTTACTACCTCATACTGAGGCACCATGGTAGTAATTGACTGACTTCTAGCCTCTAAACATTTGGTGGCTCCCAGTCTGATGTGGGGAATAATCTCAAATTTTAAGATCTGTCAGAAATTGTTACCTGGAGAGTGGAATAGTAGATAAGAACAAATAAATTTTATTATAGTACACTTCCTCTATGTCTATCCTGTTGTTTGTTGTTGTTGTTTTGTAGTGGGTTTTTTCCTTATGCTTCTGCTGTTAGTTGCTGGTTGTGAGAGCAGAAGGCTTCACCCTCAACTCTTAAGGATACACTAAAAAATGAGAGTAGGTGAGTGATCAGAAAAGTCAGGAGCAGTTTTTGTAACAGCATCAGATGGCTGTGGATACTCATCCTCTGCCTTCCCCAATAACCTGTACTATTAAATAATATGGATAAGGGAGCAACTGCCATCACAATATGAGTCAAAGTAGTTTAAAAGAAAGACTGAAAAGTTTTGTGCTTCTGGAAAGTAGGAGTGTTCATCATCTGAGTGCTGCAGCCCCAGAGCTTTCCTGCATCCTGTATCAACAAGAACAGTAACATACAGTGGAAAATCATCTTTTTCAAATGTGAGTAGAGATGCCATGCAAAACTCTAATCATTAAAGCCAAGTGATTTCTAAGATCCAGCAAGGCAAAAGTCTCTCTGAAACAAAGCCAGAGTCCTTAAGTGCAGTATCATCTGTGTGGGATCATTATAATAAATAGCTGGTTCAGAGTGATGCAATTTTGTGGTTTACATTATGTAAAGTCACTTTTACACAGCAAAAGGAAGACCAACAGAAGTTAGATAGTGTTTGAACTAGGTCAGGTATGAACTAAAACAGATGGTTCCAAGCATGTTCTGAAGAACATGTCCTGTGCCACTTCCTCAGGTATATGCAACAGTTTCTCCCTTCACACAAGCCCCTTAGACAAGCTGGAACCGGATTTATGTGAGCAAAGCACTTCTCAGACCTACTAGCAGATCATGCCTGTTAACCATCCTTCTATTCACTCGGACTCTTCTTACTTCAGCCTGCAAAAAAAGGTCTAAAACCACCAAGGTATTAACTTCTGCATAGAAACTCAGAATACTGAAGTTTTTCCTTAAGGATTGCTGTTCATCTTTGGTTGTCTAGAAAAGGATATATCCACATGACAAAAGAAAACTGTCCATACCTGCTCAAACAAAAGCTTAAGCACAGCTATCAAGCAAACACCCATTGCAAAATTACTATCTGTATGAGCTGGCTTGAACTTAAAGAACGAGTTTCCTCATAAAGCATGAAAATTTTTCCAATTAGTTCATTTAGGAACACTAAATGAACATGTCTCAACCTCTCACTGACAGTTTACAGAAAGCAAGCAAAACAGAAGTGCTGTTATTTGAACAAGGGCGCCACGTAGTGTTACAAACTGAATGCACAAAGCAGGCAATCTCTTCAGCCTTCCCCGGGTGAAGGAAAAACATGGCCATTATCACACTGAACTGGACATCTCCCCATCTTTGATTTTTGACAAAACAGAAAACAATGTAGCACTCAGTGGGAGAAGGAGAAATTAAGTACACCTTCCCCTGGTTCTTTCTGAAGCCTGAAACATCAACTAGCTAAAAATTACTTCAAGTGAAACAAAGTAGCAGTGAACTCCAGTACTTTGGAGTTATGTGCCCCGATTAATTTTTTTTTCATAACACAGGCAAAGAACATGATTTGTAGCTAAGTCAAGAGCAGATGACCAGTATTTGCAGGCTGCACCTACCAACCTAATCAAAACAGTAACCTACTTATGAGACTGATCACAAATTTCTACCTGTCACCCATTTTCCTGCCAATATGAAACACTTCCATAGATTTTTTTCAAAGGAGTATACCAAAAACTTTGGAAGACACTAGAATACAATGCCACGTTACTTCCTCTAGCTAGTCATGCAGGAAAAGGGGTGGTGGTGTGAACAGAAATGATGTAAAATTAGCAAGTCTTTCAATCAATTAAGTTACAATATTGCACATAAGGGCTCCCATAAGAAACTAGACAATATTGCAAGCACTAGGAAGAAAGAAGTCATCCAGAACAACTGACAATTTTGCCAATTTTAAAGTTGTATTAGATGTGGAACAAGGAATTTTTTTTCTTCTTGAGGAAAAGAAACTGCATTAAAACGTGAAAGTATTTTAACAGTCAATTTCAACAATAGTTTCTCCAGGAAGGATTTAGATAGCTTTAATTTATAAAACAACATCTACAAAAACCAGACAATCCATTTTGCTCCTAGGCAAGACTTTTCTAGTTTCCATTTGACAGCATTTTCACATTACTAAAAGGGACAAGAACTTTTATTGAGATATTTACATTCATCTTTTAAAACCCATGTTCATTGTCACATGTAAATGAAACAACCCTCAGTACAGCTATTGTATTACAGAAAGAATCTGGCATTAACCTTAATTTAAAAAGCCATCAATCATGCCTAGGTTGAGTGATTTTTCTTCTATAAACTCACAGTAGACAAAAGAGTCCCACAAAACTTTAGCAGTAGATGAGCCTGAGATTCCCAGGCTTTTGGGATCAGAGTTCTCTAAAAACCCCCCACACCCACACAATTGGCCCCATGCTTCTTGCCCTTCAGCCTGGGTCATGACTCAGTTCTTCCTAGTCCCCCTTTCCCAATCTGCACATGACTTTTTTAGGGGGATGATTTAACTTAGACTCACTCGCAGTCAGCTGCTGCTGACAAAGGAATTAATCCCAGCTCCATAAATGCCCTTATGGCTAAATCAGGTATCTGAGCAGCCAAAAAGATCACTGGCTACGAACAAACGTGTAGCTTCCTGAAAATGACCTGTCTGTGCAACAGGCACTATGGACTTGGGAAGGTGGAGGAAGACACAGAAGCAGACAGCTTTAGTAGCTGCAGAGAACCACCACCTGAGCCACACCTACAAGTATTTTAGAGCTGACCATACTTGTAGAGATGTTGCTGTAAAAGTCTATACCAAGTCAGGCCTCACTACTTACTATTCTATCCAATACTCCCAACACCTTCATTCCCAGCTAGCTTAGTAGTCCTAGCCTAAAAATGTATTTTGAATTGTTACAACTAAAAATCGATATTTTTCAGTAAGAAAAAGGAAGATGTGTGGGAGCAAGCTGTTCAAAGTCACAAAACACAACTGCAAAGCACTGTAACAGCACAGCATATTAAGGTTTCATTTCCAAAATGCCATTTCCATACTTAGGCAAACCACGAACCAAAAAAGTTAAGCAATACAGTGTCTTTCTAGTCTCTGTACCTAGTTCATGTATTTGGAGAAATCTTTTGTTGACTAAAATATTGCCGTCCAGTATTCTTTCAGAATAGAATTATTACAGAATTCTCATAGTTCTGTCTTCTAGATATGCCAGCTCAAAGGGCTCTCACTTAACACTAACAGAAGCTGCTTTTTATGAAGTCAGCCTAGCTCCCAATTTATGTTTTGCTCAACAGCACAAATACAACTGCAACATTACAGAGCAAGTATTTTCACTTCCATTAAAGCATCAATTGGCATAAATCCATCTTATTCCAACAGTTAAGTAATTCAGAAGCCATAAGCAACCAAAGACAGTAAAACAGAAATCCATAAAAAAAGAAAGGTTCTTCCTTCTTCCTGATTTGAGTTTTGCATAAGTGACAATAGGTTTTAATGCATTTATATGGAAAACACGTTTTCTCTTCATGGTTTAGAAGCACCAAGAGGGATGAGACAGAGCAGTATTTTGAGTGAGGCAAATGGTGGTTTTACTAAAGAACTGAAGTTCCTAAACTCCAATGCTTGTGTAAGTACATTGCTCTTACAGCAGACAGTGGTTTTTGCATTTATCTATTTAGCTCGTGCATCAACCTGCATTTGTGACAATTTTTTACTAAGTTTTGTGGTTTGTCTGGTTGGGGGTTTCTTTATGCACAAAACTATCAAGAGCAGGAAGTTGGCCCATCACATATCATTAGAACACAGTAAAGTGGACAGATTGATCTGGATCAGTCATATCTTACCAGTTCCCCTAATAATATTCACAAAAGGTTTAGGGAACTATCATAATAACATTTTCAGCACACCTTCTCAGTCTTCTTTTAACCTATAAGCTTCAATCACGTTAACTAGTGTGCTTAAAAGAATAGAGATTTCATTCCTTACTCAGGCAAAGGTTCCTATTAAAAGTCCCATCAGAAGACAGCTTTTGTAGGACTGCAGGATTCCTCTCTAGATTTGAATTCCAGATCTCCCTAATACTGAGCATGACATGCACGTGTTGTTATTCTTCAATTACATCTTCAGGGACACGTTGAGAAAAAAGTTGTAATAAAAAGTATTCCTTGCAGATTTTTCAACTGCACAGTATTTCATCACAGAATTCTCACTTATTTCATACTTGGTTGATTGCTATCAGGAAGGCAACAAGGAATACTATATTTCCACAGACATAGATGGTTAACACAATCTGTTTGAACAGACAACCCTGCAAGAAAAGGGAAAGAAAAGTAATCAGTTAGTCTTTTTATTGGTTTAAACAAAGAATCATCTGATTTCATATCAGTTAGTTACCAAATTGTGACTCACCTCTGCTTCTGCAGATGTGAGTGACTGCAGTATCTGTACTCTGTCATCCTCTATCACTTCAACTGTTCATGGGAAGAAAAACAGAAGTCAAGTCTGCGCTTAAGAGGAAGGGGTGTTTCATTTTTATACTGCAGAAGTCTTGATCCTGTGACTAAGTCTTACACAGCATCAAATCTGAAAAGGACTTGGAAGTCTCACTTGACATTTCATGACCTGTTACTATCACGCTTACAGCACAAATGAAAAATTATTCTGGAGCTGACCTACAAAAAGTAAATTCTGAACATTGAAGTAAAAAAAATTTTGTCTCTTTTGCTAGACTGAATAAACAAAACACTGAATTTTGAGCTAACACCTTTTCCTTTTACATTTTAACATAACTGGATTTGTGTATTATTTTCATTAGCAAACATGAGAACACTCACTGGCCAAAAATTTCAGGGTAATTCCCCTATTTCTCGGAAGTAATTACTGCAGTTAAATTTAAATACACATTCTTTATAATCACTCCTTCCTCACGTGCCACCTTACACAGACTCTTAATCACTCTTCAATTCTGCAGATGCCTCATCTCAGCCTTGGACACAGGTTATTCACATGTGCACAGTCACCTCCTCCCTGTGATCAGCCACTGGAGCTAACAATTCCCAATGAAGTTACTACCCATCTCTTCACTAGACATATTGGACTCAGGATTTCACACTCCTTCCCCTGGTCAGTCAGAATGGCAAGCATTCAAGCTTGCTCCTGCAATAACAGCAATTTGAAAACAATTAAATGCAGATTAAATCTGCATGAGTTAACCTGGACTTAACATACCCAACTGGGATCAAAATTATGGCCAAAAATAAGAGATTCTCAGAAAATACTTACACATTTCAGTCTGCACATTTCAGTCCCCCATGAACTGTGGTTTGAGAAATGAGAAGCTACTATTTAAAATGGCACAAAACCCACTTTTCTAGAACACTTTTGTCTTGAAAACTGGTTTACTTCCATATTAATTTGTCTACAGAAGATAGGACACTATTACTCAAGAGTTACTCCCTTTCAGCTTCCAAGTTAGAGGCCAAAGAACACCTCCTGAAATTCAATCCACACTGCTTTTATGCTCAGCAAGCAAGGGGACAACAGGGGTTTTGGTGGGTTTGTACCTTTACGAACAAGACAGTAGCTGTGTATTTCCAGAAGAACGTCAGTACCAACATGCCAAGCCACAAAGCCAATCATTGTGTAGGTGTCCCATGGATCTGGCAGGTCAAGTGCTGGAAGATCCATTCCCAAGAACATAGTTACCACTAGTCAGTAAAAACAAGATAAAAAGCCAGTAAGAATGTTGTGCCAATACACTTAAAAATGCTCTCAAAGCTTTTGTAAATAGATTTCCCATGTATTACCTAAAACTGCTTGAGGAATGAGGTTAAAGGAGTTCATACAGCAGAAAGTTGTTGAGGGGTTTTTTTTGGGGGGGGATAGGGGGTTGTTTGGGTGGGGTTGTTTTGGGGTTTTTTTGTAGTGTGAGGGCCGAGACAGGAAGAAAAGGAAAAGGCCAAGATGGTTTTCAACCTGCTTAGTGCCCTGTCACATTCCAGCCACATAAACACTAGCATTTGTGACTACCAACAAGACCAGTCACCACAGTATTTATTAGTGCTTAAGGTTCCTGTGGAAGCTTGCCTCTATTAATAGAATTAAACCCAGCTTCTGGGTCTATAAGTGAAATTCCTGTCTCCCATTAAGTAACAGTGAACTATGCTACTGTAAGAATACTATTCTCATATCTTCCAAGACAAAAAAAAAAACTATGAAGATGAGAACAGGTCCTCATTACAGAGTTATTTCAGATTTGTCAGTAATTCCTTCAGTTTTAAAGTTACTTTTTCTCTAAGTTGTATCCAATGGCCCCTTAAAACTCACACAAAAGATGGCCAACAAGGAAAAGGATCTTCAGACATGCCTGGACTGGATGTCCATAGAGGTTTTAGATGAACAACAGCCCAGACAAAGGACAGAGCTCCTTTAAATCAGTTAAATGAGAGTTGCAATTACTGCTTCTACTCACCAGCTAATATTCTAGCTGTTGTACCAGTACTCCAGTGAAACCAGTTAAACAATTGCCTCCTACAAAACAATGAAACACATTTTATTGATTACATAGTTGGGGGAAGGGGGCAAAAATCAAAGAAAAGTTTTGCTTACTTTCAAGTTGTAAAAACTTTCCATTGTAAAAAGAATTTTTAAAGAAACAGTCACATGTAATTCCTGTGGCTGTAACTTGATGAGTCAGTTGTACCTTGGCGCGTGACGAGATGGTCTGAAACCTGCCATAAGTGGTTGAAAGATTGCCAAAGCTGTCACAGCACAGCCAAGATAAGGATGGAAACCTGCTTGCTAAACAGAGGACATTTTTCTTAAATATAATATCTATATAAACAGAGAGAAAAGATACCAAAAAGTTGCAAATTTTATTTATCATGATATTAGTAAGCTACAGTGGAGCCGCATTGGCAGAGGCAACAGGACACAATAAGCTGCCCTGCAGCCAGATGGAGATTGTTTGCCTTGGTAGCAGATACACTGGTATGTCTGCTCAAGGTTCATCCCACCTTTTTGCTGTATTGAGAAACTCTACCAGCTGAAGAGCAGACTAATATAATACAGAAGCCATAGTCCAAGCTCTCCAGCCTCAATCCTGTGTCTTCAGGATAAGCCTACTTTATAACTCATCCCAGCACTGGTCTTCTCTCTCAACCAAAAACATTTTATTCAATTTCCCTAGTTCACACCTGTAACTGTATTCTCCCACCCTGAATTCAGATACTCTCCAGACTTTCCAACTTTTTATGTCACCTTGCACCAAACAGAGTACAAGTGACAGCAACAGGTATACAATCTCTACCTAGCTACTGCTCCAGACTAAGCTTATCGCTGGATGCAGTCATATCTGAGCTCACAAAAACAGTTATTCCAGCTGGTTTACCATGCTAATGTCAGCCATCACATCCTTACTCTCCTTCATATTCTCTAAACAAACAGTAAGACCAAAATAGCACATTAAGAAACTGTGAGTAAGGAATTTATTTGGGGGAAAGAGGAAGGAAGGAAAACTGAAATTTTTCAGCTGTAATTTAAAAGAGACAACATTCCTCTTCCATGTTGTCAGGATTTGAAATCAGCCTAGTTAAGAACAGCTTTCACAGAAATTTGCTTAGAAATAGTTATAACACCTTAGTTGTCCATGGACCTCCTCATTCATTTAGTCCCACCTTTACCTTTGAGTTAACAGACAAAATAAAAAGTACACACTTACTTGGCTCCAACCTCCTCGGTATACAAAAGGCAACACAAAAGAAATGCTTGTAAGCATGACTGTGGTCAACATAAGCATACGATGCACCTAGAAAAGGTAAGTTTGCTTTTAGAAACTCTACAGCTTTCTAAATACATCATTAAAAAACATTAAATAGACCTACAGTTAAAAGATATACTTAGCACCCACTTTAGACTTTACTTTTACTAGTAAACTAGGTGAATTTCTGATTTTTAGTTGTTCCACTTTATAAGATTACATGGTAAGATGTAAATCATACCATGTTGAGTCTATTTCTTGGATCTAGAAGATTCATAACTCTGCTTACAATAATGCTAGAAAATACAGCTGGAGATACGTGGAGATTTTGCCCACCTGAAACCACAATTCCTTTCCAAATAGGAATGAATGAGACCAGACAGGTTTGAAGAATCGTGCAACAATAACACCAATACTAACTGTGGTAATCCAAGCAACAAACATTAGTGCTCCTGAAAATAGAAAAAACAAACAAACAAAAAATGCAACAAGGTAAATAATAGGTAACTTAAGTTCAGATGAATACAACTTCGAAAACTATGTAACAGTTTAGTCCATATGCACATGGTCAGAATTTACCTATGATTAAAAACCTATCACCTGGTTCAGGCTACAGCTTTATAGCCTTTATCCTGCTAGAGGACAGAAACATCCATGCAAAAGATAAACATACTTTGCCCACACAGCACAACAGAGCAGCTCTGCCTTCTGCACATTTCATACATGCTAATACACTTTGTACATACTGGTGAGAGAGGCCATTCTATCACCAACTCCAACATCAGAGGATGAAAGATGACATTGCTATGATCTGTGTGACAAAGAATGAGTGACAGTTCTATCATGGACCTGCATTAAAGTCCAGTAGTGTGGGAGAAAAAATAACCATTAACTTCAGTGTCTCCAGACTGCCAGTTGAGTGGTTTCTCATTTCAAATAGAACTAAACCAAAAATGCAACTAGAACAACTTGAAATAGAGAGAAAGAAATAAACAAGTCCTAATTATAAATTTAAGGGAAAAAGCAAGTGCAGATTCATTTTCCTGGGCAAAAAGAATCTTACAACTCTGTTCTCAAAATGAAAAATTATTAGTAGCTTCCCTCTGCCACCAGAGTATCAGATCTTGCTAGCCAACAGAATACACAATGTGAATGCCAGAAAGTCAAGAGGGAATATCTGTACCATGAGCCTTGATAAGTCGTGGGGACCGGGAACCTCCGATGTCCTGAGGAAGACCTGTGACATTGTACCGTCCATCGGTGACCAGGGGCTGACGACGATGTTTGTGTATCAGTCCACCTGAACAGTGACACAAAGTGGTTTATATTTCCTGCTTATGAAAGCCACTGCACTTTTAAGTGTGCCCATTCACGAATGCAAGCCCTGCTGTGACAGCTGAGCATAATCATACAAGCTAACACATTGTGGAAAGAGCCTAACATCATCTAAGCTATCTTGCACACTTAATATACAAAACCCAACTCATCCAGCTATGGGAAATACCATTCTCCACTACATGCACAAGACATGAAGAATAAGTCCCCTTGATGCTAGTCTCCATTTAAAAAAAGATGTGGCCAGTTCTCAAGAAGGTATGAGCTCCTCTCATCAAGTGAGCACACAACACATATATGAGCAAATTTGCACTAACTTCCACAAGCAAACCCACGATCCAGAGAAGCAGTAAAGGTGACTGAATGAAAGGCCTCAAACTTAGAAACCGTAGTTCAGACACCAATTCTCAGCTAAGCCATGTCTTACAGAAGGGTTACTAACTGATTTAGAGCTGTTACAAGAAAAGCTACCATACATAAGTCAAGTTCACCTTCACTAGCTTCCCCATCTGCCAGAAAGATGTAATAACTGGTATCCAGATTAAATCTCCCTTTATAAGCAGGGAGACGAATACTCCTTCTGAAAGAACATTGAAGAACCCCATCTGCAAGCCTCCATGACACATCTTCAAGGGCATTCTGTAAAACACAGAAGGAGATATTTAACACCCAGTGTTTTCAGATGGCCAGAGTAATTGGCTTAAAAGTAACCCTGCAAAAGACAAGAGCATCACTTTTGCACAAAGAAAGAATGTGAATAATCCAGGGAGGGGGATCCCTTCTAAATTGGCATACAAGAGGTATGTCAGTAAGTGAACATAGCAACAAACAGGTTGAACTTATTACCACTAATTTTTACAGCTCAAAAGATTAAACAATCTTTAACCGAGGATATATCAGTTGCAACTGCGGTTCTAACAAAGGGACAGACTAACAATGGGCACAAAGTTTCTAAATGGAACAAGCTACCACCATGTGACTATCCTTACATATTAAATTTAGACTTCCAAAGTTAGCCTTTACCAGGAATTAAGAGCCCAACCAATCTCACCTTCAAGAATTATGGATCCACCTCAGTATTTACACCTGCTGCGCAAAATAAAAGCACAAAGCAGCAGCATACCTTACTTCAAAGCTACATCTGTGAAAGCATCTGAGCTGTTTTCAAACATACCTCTAAATCCAAGAGAGGATAACTTCGCTCCTTCAGATGGGCAGTGCTTACGTGAATGCGGTGATCCTCATTAACACACAGATATGCATCATCACCACCCTGCAGAGTTGAAAAGGAAAACATCTATAGCCCAATAAAAAACACTACTGGCAGTCTCCAAATGGTCTTTGATTTAATATAGGCAGCAAGACCTGAGAGATTTCTGTAGCTATCAAGCTGTTATTTCCCATCTTTCAAACCCATCAGCATTATTACTGAGAAACCACATTAAGTCGAAGAGATGACACACAGAAACACGCATAATGAATCACACTCCCTTCCAGAGTAGCAAGCACATTTATCAGAAGTTTCTTTAATTATTTAGAATTTACTAAATTAACTAGACAAGACAGAGATGGATGTTGAAGCTATTTAAAAATCCACTTCAGTTACAAGATTTTTTCCTCCACAGCTGTAAAAAAAAGGTGTTGTTAAGAACCAAGCGTTCCTGCACTACGGATATGAACCTAAACAGTATTTCCTTTGAGCAACAAGGAGCTTATGGATTACGAATTTGTCAACAGCATCATCCCTTCACTTTAACATAAGTTGGAAAGAAGTATCTTTAAACATTTTTTAAGACTGTTCGTATACAAGTAACATTCAAGGATCAAATGCAAATGGTTTTCAGAATAACAACTCAGCTTCTGAGAGGTAAGATTTTTTGGATGGTAAACAAAGATTGATCTAACCAGGAATTTCAGTCAGACAGGCTGAATTCTGCCATAAGAGATATCCATAGGGAAATTCTACTGCAATTAGTCAGTCCTGAGTGAAAAGTTAATATCCACCTATAAGAAACAACCTGTGTTTTAGCACTGTGGGAGAGTCACACTTTGTGTGACATCTGACAGTATTTCCATTTTCCATATGCATTTCCATTCAAATTTTACTAACATCACAAAAGCAACTACAGAAAATAAAATAGAACACTCACCATCCACTGGTCATGGGACAATGCAAATGCTAAATATCCTTCACTTGGACCACTCATTTCAATAAAAACTGAACTCTCCTCTTGTTGGAAGGAGAGAAAAAAACAGGAAGCACTTCCAGGATCACAATTTGAAGGGTTCCTAATGCAGAACTTCATACTTCCACAGCCTGATGCACTAAACTAGACAAGCAAACAAACAAATCGTGAACAATGAGAGTTTCTATTCTCTTCCTCCTTTTCTACCCATGGTAGAAAAAAGCATACAGGGAGCAACAATGTCATCTATGCCTACACACCAATCTCTTAAACCATGTCTACAATTACTCTAGGACTACTAAGTAAAATGATGGTGAATTCCAAGCTATATTTGAGTTCAATTTTCACTTTAAAGACATTACAATAGAATAACTTCAAAAAGTCAGTAAGAACTTCAGAAAAAACTTCCTTTGGTTTAATGTTTGGAGAGATAATATCAGCTGTAAGATGAGGAAGAAAAGAAGGGTACTCCAGCTTTGTGTTTGCTTTTTAAAGCAGAAACTCCACTGATACACATTGAGAAAATACATTGATTATAAGTCATAGTTATCCTGGATCAAATAGCAATGCTTGCCCAATCCATTCAAAACTCAGTAATAGAAGTCAGCAACACAGACGAACTCAGGGAAGAAAGCTTCTGAGCCTGCAGTTGCTAAATAGGAACTTATTAGTCAAGACCAGAGTAAGTCTTTTCCCACCTCTCATGACAAGTATGCATAATATTTTCTGATCATTAATTTCTAAACGTTCTGTTAATCTTCTGACCTGTGTGCAGCATGAGAACATTTAACCCTGAGAAGTTCAGGCAACTTAACTAAAACAGGAGAGTAGCTGTTCTTAGTCTTAGATATCAGTTACTCATCCATTATCTCTCTCCTTTCCTGTTAATAGGCTGTATAAATGTCATCTCATTAAATTCCATTCATCACAAGCATTAAAGATAGCCTGATTTAGGTTTATCATTACTTACTGGCTTTGATATGTAAGAAACTGGGTATGAAGTTGACATAGCCTCTGATGTTGCATGCAAAGGTGGTGTTGGGGACAGCACATTAGTCTGAGAAACAATGGGACCCGGAATCTTTACCCAGAAAATCCTGTATTTCTTCACAACTGTGGCTCTTAAAAGACACAAGACACACACAGTCATTACTGTACACATTTATAGTTGACTGCTACTTCAAAAAGGAAAAAGAAAAAAAAGGAAAAAATTCTATAGCTCACACAAACTATTTGTAAAACCCTCATCTTTATGGAGACATGTACATTTTAGGGATCGAAGTACGAAAACACCTTAAATCTCAGTAGAAAAAGAATTTTAAAACATAATACCACATTCTGCAGTGGATATAAGAAACATTCATGTATATGGCATAGATTAGAACTTCAGAGAAGAGTTGCATTGCTTTTATTCTGTAGTTCACAAAAACTAGTAGTGTAACAGGAGGATATACATATCGTTTGGTTAAATACAAGTAAAGAAAAAGATTCTTAACACTGTATACTACAGGTATGAGAAGTGAGAAGTTAACTAGAAAGAGTAAAGAAACCTCAGTCTCCAAATCCCCTTATATTCTCCCTGAAAAAAAAAAAAAAGAAAAAAGAAAAGGAAAAACATCACCTTCAAGCTCTCCTTAAAAAAAAAACACAAGTGTCTACATTAATGCAGACTCTGCAGCAAGTAAGGGCTGTTGACTTTTCAGGCCATTGGACCCAAGGACTTTTCAGCTGCTGGACAATATTTAACATAGACAATGGTACAGGCTTACCTTGTCTGCATTTTAATAAATTAGAATTGATACTAGGTTTACTTACAGAAACTGTACATGTTTTGGAGCATCTCCAGGAGCAATCCAATAAACTTTTATGTCTTTCTTTTTTGCTTTACTTGTGTGACTGACAGCTGAATTCTGGAAACACACACATATCAAGAGTTACACAGTGGATATGCATTTTGTTAGCAAACACAGTCAGCAGAGGCTGCAACTAAATCCTGAGGAGACACTGCACTGTTACACTCCAGAACTCCAGTGCAACTGCCTTTTCCCCAGTCAGTCATGCTCAGCTCAGGTGAAGTGCAGCACTGCAACTTCCACATACTAACAAACTCCAAGGCTAAAAGGAACGACTTTCAATCTGGAAGACTCCAGCAAGGAGATAGAGGTCCCTGCAGCGTTTATGCAGAAACAATGAGGTTTCCTTAGTAAGATAATGCTCCACTTTTTGACAATAAGTGACAATAAGAGGATGAAGAGACAGTGCAATGACTCCTCCTTTTAGTATTAGGAATACACTATGTTCATTGGGTACAAGTAAAAGTTATGTTACAAATGCTGCATCTTCCTGCAGCAGTCAACAGCCTTCTGTCACCAGGACAGTTCAAACAGCTCATAAGAATAGTCCAGAGCTGCAGTGAGTCACACCTCTGGACTCTGAGTTGGACCCATTTCCCAAGAGACTCACTGAACTCAAACAGGATTACACAGATTGGCTCTGTCCTATTGCAGACAGTCTGTACAAGCCCCTCAGTGCCCAATGCCCCATTTTAAAGCACTGGGCTCTACCTTGGTCTGACCACACGTCAGCAGCTGAGAACGTCTCCGGTCAGCCAACACAAAAGAACCAACTGCAGGGCTACCCAGGTGCTCTGCATCCCGGGCTTGTATGAAAAAGCCTTCAAAATCTGGTCCAGACAGATGAACTGAAGCAAGAAGAAAAATAAAAGGAAGTTTAACTCTACTCCACAGGAAGAAGGAAATATTTCAACAATGACTACCAGATGCTCATTTTACAAGTACTGAATGATGCTTAATGGATTACCTATACAAGATTCAATTGCTTAGATAAATCCAGTTTAGAAAACCGAGGAAAGACATACTATAATACAAAGAAACAATAAATTAAACTCTTCAGCTATAACTGACACAATACCTTCTATGCTGTCCCCTGGTTTAAATTCAGTCCCATTCACTGTAATGGTGTGCTCAGGTAACAGCTGAGGAGAGCTACCATGACAGGGTATCATGCTAGTGCAGGCTTCTCTTACTTTTCCATTTGGATAGCCACCCACAGATGCACAGAGGGAAACAAACATCCAAACAGCAACAGCAAAACCAGGCAGCTCCATCTGTATAAAATAAGATTTACAGGCAATTAAATACAATAAATATTTACATTACAGGTCACCATTCATCTTTACAAATCAGCTGAGTGCCAAAATACAAAACCATGTTTTAAAAAAGCATTCATGACAAGACACCATTCCTAGCTGCTGAGTAACTTCTGCTTCTGATAACTGCCAGACACTGCAAGAATGTTCAGATACCATATTTCAGGCCATCTACAGGTTGTTAATGGATCCCTCCATACCCTGGGTGGATTATTTCCCTCCATGCATTTTGACAGCACTTTTAAAATGTCTTTTGCCTATCCCCCTCCTGTTCTCTCTCAAAACAAAAAAAAAAAATTCAAGTTCCTTAAACATCTGCACAGGACAGATGGATCTTAAAACATGCTTCACAGATGTATAAAGGTTGACAGTACTGAGGAACTACACAGCTACTATCAAGCCCACTTATTAATCATAGCTTCAAATTTTGCATCATTATAGACTGCCTTTTGTTTCCACAACCCGTGTCTGTTTCTTCACGTATGACAAATAATTCCCCAGTAACAAGTTCTTCTTTCTGCAGGGAAACTGAAGTTGCCAAATGTCAGAAATAAATTTTATACATGCAAGAGTGAGAATTTGGTATGAAGATTTAGACAAAGAAATATGTATGTTTGTTGCAGACAAGCACAAGACTTCTTTGAACTCTTCCTTTAGGATCTCTAGACAATTACTCAAACAATGGGTTGCTTGTCACACTCTTGTCAAGGGAACAGTATGCATGAAAGACACGGGGTAGTAGGATGACAGATCCTCAAACAGTTACACGAACCCCTAATCTCAGCTTTCATCACACAATGCTTTGCCCCGCCACAATACTGTTTTCATAAAAGCTGTAGCAATTATTTTGCTACTCAGTAGCAAGCAGAGCTTACAGCTGTATTGTGGTTTACAGAATGCCTTAGCCAACAAAAGAAAGTGCTTCCATGTCCAAAAGGCCAGGATACCAGAGACAAACTTCCTTTCAGTCCTTAGGCACAAGAAGAAAGTTATCAGCTCTGGTGGAGCATAGACTAGGCAAGTAGGTCTGCCTTCTGGAAGAGCCATGCCCATTTTGCAGCAACTGATAAGAAGTATCAGGTTTTGAAGCTCCCTGACAGCATGGATGGACACGAAGATAAGAAACACACAGAGCCATTTCAGACTGAACTCTTGATACTTAAAAAGCAGTCTAATGAAGACAAGGCACATCATTTGTCTTACACAACAGGAGCCATCAACATGAACTCTTCCAAAGTTCTCATATATTCAGTGCTAAAAATCCACGATTTCCAAGGCAATGCTATATTTGTACTTCAACATAAGGGCTCCTCAGAAACTTTACACCAATAAATAGAAGAAAATCAGAGGCAAGAGTGTGTTGAACAGTTAGGTTTCAAGAACTAGAAAATAAAAACCCAATGCTCAACTCCTCCCAAATATTCAAGATAACATTATGATCATATCTTTAACTGCTAGTTAAAGTATTTCCTTCTAGTTTCAATACTTCTCCAAACTTTCAAAAGTTTATATCAAAATGACTTTATTCATAAGTTAAAGAAGCATACAGAAAGCTAAAAATTAAAGCTCAGTACAATTATATGTACCAGAGAAATTCTCAAAACAAGAAGAGATAAGGCTGCATATCACGAAGACAAAGAAAAGAGTAGGGTAGTATTCTGCTTTAAGTAGAAGAGGATGTGGTAGAGATGTAAAATGCAACAAGAAATATTCCTGGTCAGATTCAACTGACTTAAAAGCTGGCAGAAGAAAAAGATTAAGCAGAGATTAATAAAATAGAATAAAATAAAAAAAGAAATCTGAAAAATATTTGGATAAATGGAGTGCAGTAAGTTACTTCTTCTGGTGTTGAAAATAATTCCTACAGTCCCTGGAGGTATCAACAGCTAAGAAAGCCCTGATAGCCTAATAGCTCATGAGCACAATGCTCACACTCCAACTCAGGACGTCTTCACAAAAATTATCTTCTTTCAGCTGTTTAACTTCATTAGCTGCATAGTGTGAACTCTAACTTCAGAGAGGAAGAAGAGATGAGACAACAGGCAAGGCAAACATACTGTTAGCTCAAAGGTACAAAAACTACCATGGACAGAAATTTTCTCCTGAGCACCATCAGACGAGGGCAAGCAGAAGAGGAAAGAGCCACCTGAAAGGGAATAAGCTACAATAATATAAGGGGTTTATGACACATTCCTTTAGAAATATACCCTACAAAGGGAAAGCAATCTTGCTGTTGAAGAGTCACCCTCCCTCTGGATTCATAAAAAGAGCTTGGGTTGACCTCTTCTGCCTCGTTAAAGGTGGTCATATCACATCGGCTGGATTGAGGAAGGACAGAAAACAAGCAGTGTTCACATTCATAATAATCCATTACATTTAAAATACAAACACACATACACCTCCCATGCACACAAAACAACAAAACATACAACCTCAGGATCTTGTTCTTTCTAGGAAACAGAATTTCGAGGGCTTACGTGTTTCAAAATTCATACACAGTTTGAGTGTAGGTACTTACCTTACAGGCAGTCCTTCTGTTACAGTGACAAAGTCTGAGTAAAACTGCCATTGGCTCTCTACTTGTAGTAAAACAACTTGTATTACTTTGTAATCCCTTCTATTTGGTTTGCATCTAACTGTATTAACCTTTACTGTATCCAGGAAGCTTGTCTGAAAAAAGAAACAATACACACACACAAAAAAAGTAAGGTTTATAAGAGCATCTTTACTTCAGGCACGTATTTGATACGGCTTCCCTACACTTCAGCTGAAACGCATGAAGCTATCATGAACCACTGACCCTGCTGCTTCCTTTGCATTGCCAGACATTTACTTCCCCAGACCTCAACGGGTTTCATACTAAGTAATTACTTAATTATCTTCTGGTGCAATTAAGGGTGGGGGGAATCTACAACCAACTTTTGATACCTTTTTCCTCCAAGTATTAGCTGACACAAGTTTACAGCATTATTTTAAAGCTCATTATGCATTTACTTCCTATCAAAGAGACACTTTATTTTATAAGAATAATAATCTTAAAAATACGGTAACTTTGTCTTTTTTTCCATGTATCTCACCAAGAACCAACAGGAGGCAAGGATTTTGCCGTTCAGTTGTTTACTTTAATTATTTCACTTGGGCAGCTGCTCTGCATTTAATCTTTAAGGCCTCAACCTTGCAAATTTTTCTCTTCATGAAGAACCCAAAGTTGGGGACTGACCTGAGAAGACACAGTTTGTTATCCCAACAAGTAAATTCAACTACAGCATGAGCACACTTACTGTCACCATTATCATAGTGCCATCTCCTATGTATGTCAATGAAGAAACAAAATAAGAAACTAATATCCTCATAACAAGAAACAAAAAAAAGATGCCAGAGGAACTTGGTTAGCATGGCGTCAAGATAAAATAAGCCATAGCTTACCTTTACTCATTAAGGCACGCAGGTTTAGGAGTTTTCTCTAAAGAAATTCAGAAATCTTGCATGAGAGGCAGCAGCTACGAGGTGCTTTAAAAACACCACCAGATTTTCCTTTGCTTCATAACTGCAGCATATGTTCTATTAAGCAAACACACTTTCCAAAAAGCTTGCAGTATCCACACTTGGAGCACTCCGGGGCTACAGCAGCTCCTCAGCCCCGCACGCCGTCGCGTCAGGGAGCCCCACTCCTCCTCTCCGTCACCGCTGCGGCGGAAAAGGGCGGGGGGAAAGGTGCGGCGGGGCCGGCCAGCCAGCCCCTTCCTCTGCTCGAACCTGCCCCGTGGCCGCGGCGCTTTTCTGGCTGCGGGGGCGGCCCGCACACGGTGCCCGAGGGGCGCGGGAGGGCCCGGGGCGGGGCGCGGAGCCGCGCCCGGGGAGCCGCTGCGAACCGCAGCGCTGCAAACGCTCCGTGTGCCCGCCCGAGGTGCTGCCCACAGGGAACCCCCAGAACCGGGCCGTGGAAGGCGTTAGGGCGCGGAATTGCTTCGCCGTCTCCAACGCTGGAGGTCTGGATGGCTGTCCTGGTTTAACAGCTAGAGTTTTAGTGAGAGGTTGTCCTTGTCAAAGCTTGTAGAGCTCATTGGCGGTGCTATTCGTGCGCCGAAACGTGGTCACATATACAGGCTTGCAAAATCAGACCTTTCTTATCGAGAAAGCAAATAAGTACTGGCTGTAACTGGGGCTTTGCTGGCAGAAACTGCAATTGCTTGCACAGCCTTCTCTGACTTCTGTATTGTTTAAATCCAAGTTCTCAATTGCTCACGAAGTGGCACAAAAAGACAATTACTTAAAAATCCAACGGGAATTTTGCCCTCCCACAGCATAGAAATGTTGCATTTGTGTTAAAAAACACCTGGACTGGGGAGCTGTCTAGCAGTTCTGAGCAGTTCTAGAGATCTTAGTACTATTAATTTGGTAATATTTTCTTTAAAAAAGAACTATCTACTAAAATATAGCAGACTAGGAAATGCTCTGTTACTGTTCACTGTTTTCTCAGTTTCTATAAAAGCAAGATTAACCTTAGAGGTACCCTGTAATAACATTAAAAAATACATTTAACATGAAAAACAATAAGGGATTACTTTACCTAATCAGAAAAATGATTTGACTATTACACTTGTATTGTCTTGCTCATGGGAGTCACTGGGAAGCTGAGATCTCACTCAGTGTACAGTAACTGAAGAAACATAATACATAAGCAATAGCTTAAAGTTAAATATAGCTATTTACCCCTAGCTGGGGGAAAAAAATAATTCTGTTTACAACTACATTCATAAAGTTCCCATACATGAAAGAGTTTGCTAAAATTGCAGGCCTAAGTACATACATGCTTTATTATGTGCTTGTGCATTTCTAACTAATACAGATACACTATTAATAAGACAAATAATAACATAAATACATTCACAGTAAGAAAACTGGTGACCAGAGGGACCAATATTCTTGACAATATTTAGGTTCATAAATTTTACAGAGTATAGTGGAAAGAATATACAAATATTTTAATATATTATTTTAGGGACAGAATGGGGTATATATGTCTGAAACATAATAAATACAAGTATATATGGAAGTAATTTCCTCATTGAGACCCACAAGGAGGGACAAAAATATAAGCTACAATTCTGTTGGAAATGGTAATCAGAGTTTAGGAAGAAAAAAATCATTTATGTGTGAAAAGTAAAGGGGGTAAGGGAGGGAATGTCATTTTGCTTATAATTGTATAGCTTCTCTTATTTAAAAAGATGTTAGCTATTGCTAAAGAGCTATAAAGCAAGAAAACCAGGAAAACACCAAGAGAACCAGGGGAAAAAATTCCAACTCTGTAATTACTTACTACAAGTACCCACACTACTTCTGCACGGGCAATCCTCAGTCTGTCTGGAAGGGCTCTTTTCAAACATACCAGTCTCCTTAAAAAAACAATAAGATCAATAGTTCTGCAGCCTTAATGAAAATGTTTCTTTGAAAGGGTACTGCATGCTAATTTGTTAAGTGTCATATCCAGTATAAAGTAAATAAAATGCTTTAGGCTATATGAACTATATATAAAAAGTCCACAGCTGCATCTTCTTTGTCAAGTGCACTGCAGCTGTCGTTAGTGTGTTCATAATAACTCTGTATTTATTACAAAGCAGATGTTCTAGCTTAATCAAATGAGATAGAGACATAGAGGGCTGGGGGGTGGGTTTGAATATTCCTGCAAGCCTGAAGAGAGACAAAGCTGTGTAACCTACTATTGACCTGTGCCAGAGGATGAGGATGTCAAGTGGCAAATGAATGACACAGCATCTAACATGAAAAGAAGCTGATGACTCTGTTTGCAGAGTTTATTATAGGGACTTAAGGAAGTTAGTGAAAGCTTATTATTTTGAAAGCAACAGGAATTTTGTAGAGGAGACTTCATTCCAAGTATATACAGGGGAATTTCTCTTGCTTAAGAACCGAGAAAACTATTTAGTAAAATATATATAATTTTGGTAATTAACTACTGTGCAGTCCAAGGTTTATACTGATAACTATTCTATTTTTTAAGCTCAAAGCTATATGGAAAACAATAAGCCATTGAAGCTAGATCTGAAGAGAACCCATGTTACTATGTGATTGCTTCCAATCAACTTTCCTCTTAGGTATTAAGCAAACTATTCAGCAAAACGGTGGCATTTTAGAAGGTCAGACCTTGCTCAGGTTTCATATATGTGTGCATTGGGATCTATGTTATTGACAAGGTTATCACCATAAAACATCACTTGAGTTCCAATTGAGTGATGTGCAAAAAGGCTGCATCCCTACCAGATGGTTTTGATGATGGATAATTTGGATCACAGAATTTTTTGCTACTAGTGTTACCTATTTTGAAATACTGACATGTGCTTGAAAAAGTGTATTTGGATTTGGCTAAATGCATGCTGGATGCTAGGCTTTATCTGAAGATAACAGTCCTGGCACCAATATTTACTCACCTCTCTCTTGTGTAAACCACACATATGAGACTATGCATTTCAAGACTTTTCAAGCTTTCAGCATTTTTCAAATTTTTCAGCATTATTGTCTTAGTTAAAGATCTATTAGGGAATTAATAACAATATTGTTATCTTAGATATTAAGAATTCTTCCTACCAAACCAATTTGTATATGGTGGGGGGAGTTTCCTCCCAAAGAGAGGGGAATGTTGAGTCATTGAAAAAATCCTGAACATCTAAAAGGAGATGAATGATGATAAAGTCACAATGTAGGATGAGATATTTTTCTCCGTAATTAATAATTTCATTTCCCTTGAGCTCTGGCACTGTTTCATAATTACCTGTTTTACCAACTTACTGTTAATTTACAAACTAGATTAATGTATTCCCCTTATGTTCAGAAATTTCCTTCTACTGTATGAACTTTTTGGTTCTTGTTTCTCTTTACTAACCATATTAATTTTTGATTTTTTTTTTTTAATGTCACACATAAAATTCAAACGTGGAATCGTATTTATACGAAAATACTTGTTTACCTAGAGGTAAAACGCATTTTACAGCTCTCAGTCAATGACTGTAAGAAGCCACCTGGTGGCAGTAGCCAATCAGTCAAATAAGGTCTGCCAGTCGACTGGACAGAAACCTGCTTTGGTTTCTTCTCTCTACTCTGACACAACAGCTGAACTGCCCGCACCATAGCTTTCTACCAAAATATGTACCCACTCTGACTTAAATAGATTTTTTTTTTAATTACTTCCTTGCTTCTCTGAAACGAAATAATTAAGATTGGTTCCCTGATACCAGTTTGAGACAGGTCTGTATAGGTGTTATGATAAAATGACACACAGCCTGTCACTTTTCTGAGAGTCTCCATTAACGCAGTGCACAACACAAATAAATTGATAGAGGACTTCAGTAAAATCATTTCACCCAGTTCAAGTGATGCGGGTCAGTGCTTTATCTGATGCACACTATCAAGTTTTATCTGATAGAAGTACTGCATTATTAACTTTATTGAGTTTGCTGTATTTTCTGACCATTGCTGTGATGCTTTTTTAAATTATTAATTTTATTATATCAGCAAGATGTGATAAGTTTCTATTGTTCTGCTTTACAGGGAGCAAAGAGCTTGCTGGCAAAGACATTGACCTGTAAGTGCTTCGGTTTAAGGCACTTTAGACCTAATTACAGAATTCCTAATGTGAAGCTAAGATTAATTGAAATCTTGTACAATTCTCTCTCACACACTTCTTTGCCAGCCAATCTCAATTCCACCTTTGCCCCCCAGCTTTTTTCCTCTGCCCTTTCACTTGGATTAGGAACTAATTTTCCTACCCTTTTTCATCTCATCTCAGAAATCCTTTCACAGACAACCTTTTTCCATTTCTCCACCTTTTCTCAGCAGCTCCTAATTTAACTCCTTCATGGCTTCCAAATGCGTTCTTTGTGCAGACCCAGTATGTCTGTGGGTTTTGCAGCTGCTCTGAGCTCAAGCACAAGCAGTTCTGCTGCAGGGAAGATGCACAGCACCGTTAGTGGTAGCAACACTCAAGTTAGTACATGCCCAGTGCCCCTGAGGGGGAACCATGTGGTGAAGTTTGAGTATGCTCCATGGGAAGGGCTGCAGGGATTTTCGCTCTTACTTTAGCAAATCTCACCTAAATGTTTGAAGAGACTTTCAAAAGCTAATGAACTGGTCAGACCATAACAGAGCTGGTAAAAGGCATATCCAGCATTGCGAGCTGTGAGAAGAATAAGGGAGAGAAGATCATTTCGTACCAGTTTTCAAGTCCTGTAAGCAGCAATCCTCAGTTGATGAGCACAGGGGAATATCGAGCAAGGTGTAAAGGGACCCAGTCCAGACATGCTATGGAAAGCTGCCTCCTGCACAGTCAGGTTAGTACATAGTCACTTTGGAAGCCACTACCTCTAAGGAAGTTCCAAATTTTCTCAGAAGCAAAATATCAAAGCTGCATTTTTGTACGAGATACTAATTCCTCCAGCTGAAATGGGAGAGCCAGTTCTTTGTGCAGAGATGGGACACTCAAAAAAAACTGGACAGCAGCAAGAGTTTGTCCCAAAATACAGCAGTAATTCCTAGGTCCTGGGTGTTCACATAGGAACCACTGCCCAGTTATGGGCAAACTACTTCTCATCAGTAATCCTAAACTTAAACTCGTGGATAACCAAAAGACCTGGTGATATCGATAGGACAAATGCTAACGACTTTTATCTTCTGGTAGCAGCATTTGGAGATGGTTCAACTGTAAATGTTGAAGAAGGTGCTCTGCTGTATAGCAAAAGATTCACCAGTCTGAATGCCAGCTTCATAGCTGGAAACCATAGTGCAAACCACTCTTGTATCATCTTCCCTGTTCTTGCTGCTCGTGTTTAATACCTTTTAAAACAAATGCTTGCTGTTGTCATACATTTGCTGAAATACTCCCCTTCTGCAGCATATTACACCACGTTAGCCTGTTTAAATTACCCTGGCTTGAATTCTGCCTGCACAGACAGATTGCAGAGCAGGGCTACAGTCCCCAGTATCAGCTTTCAGATAACTTCAGGTAATTATTTCTTTGCTTAAAAATCAGATTTCAAATATATAGAACAGAAAAGCACAATCACTTGTTAACTATTTGAACTTAAAGAGCTATCTCTATAAAATTTAAGGATTATTATTTTAATGGACCAGGAAAATATTCATGGTATTCTCAGCATAGTTTGATATATTAGGAAGGAACATCATAAAGGAGATGGAGTGTGCAAGAGACACTCTGAATATTTATTTTTGAGGAGGAAATATAAAACTGAAGAGTATATCAGCTCAATAAGACATTGCTACAGTTCATTTAGGAATAGATCCTCTGAATCTTAAATCTCAGCATATCTCACTAGTGTTAAATGGAACAATTCACAGGAAGAGAAAAGTGCTGGTACTGGTTCAGCACACCGGTATGATACATTCTCCTTCTACAACAAAAATTGGCCCAGTAGATGTGAATTAATTTTACACTTAACTAAGTTAAATGGTACAAGAATATAATTACTTAGATACTTAGTTTTGTTTGCCAAGTCACCACGTTTGCAGATTATTTGTATCAAATTAATGTGATGCTGTTAGCTAAAGTACAGTCAAATGTATCTTAAGCTCTTACATGAAAAGCTAGCTTTAACAATACTTTATAGGGACCTCTTTAAGGATGTTTGCATTGAATTTTACAATTTTCTATTAAAAATTAAACTCTATTAAAAATTAACTTTCTTTGGATGTTAGAGCATTGATTGTTTGAGGCCACACAGTAAAAGAATGGCCAAACTGGAATTAAAAACAAACCAAAAATGTTTCTGCAGTCCAAAAATTCATTATGGTACCAAGTTAATCTTTGAAAGGTCAAACCAACACTGCCTTTCAGGAAAGGCCAGTAAGGACAAACTAAATAGGTTACTGTCCTAGCCTCTCCATCTCATAAGATTTCTGACTTAAATAGACATTTTCCAGCCTGTCATTTATTCACTGCCTATCAGGCTATTGCTGTTTAGCCATCTAGAAGGGATTTTTGAAAAAAAGATTATAGGTGATTATGTCAATGTTCTCACTAATGTTTTCACTCAATATTAGATTCTAATGCCCAAGAACATATACAAATTTCTGCTGAGCACATAACTGTCTAAGAATAGCACTTGTTTTCAGTCACTNGTATATCAGCTCAATAAGACATTGCTACAGTTCATTTAGGAATAGATCCTCTGAATCTTAAATCTCAGCATATCTCACTAGTGTTAAATGGAACAATTCACAGGAAGAGAAAAGTGCTGGTACTGGTTCAGCACACCGGTATGATACATTCTCCTTCTACAACAAAAATTGGCCCAGTAGATGTGAATTAATTTTACACTTAACTAAGTTAAATGGTACAAGAATATAATTACTTAGATACTTAGTTTTGTTTGCCAAGTCACCACGTTCGCAGATTATTTGTATCAAATTAATGTGATGCTGTTAGCTAAAGTACAGTCAAATGTATCTTAAGCTCTTACATGAAAAGCTAGCTTTAACAATACTTTATAGGGACCTCTTTAAGGATGTTTGCATTGAATTTTACAATTTTCTATTAAAAATTAAACTCTATTAAAAATTAACTTTCTTTGGATGTTAGAGCATTGATTGTTTGAGGCCACACAGTAAAAGAATGGCCAAACTGGAATTAAAAACAAACCAAAAATGTTTCTGCAGTCCAAAAATTCATTATGGTACCAAGTTAATCTTTGAAAGGTCAAACCAACACTGCCTTTCAGGAAAGGCCAGTAAGGACAAACTAAATAGGTTACTGTCCTAGCCTCTCCATCTCATAAGATTTCTGACTTAAATAGACATTTTCCAGCCTGTCATTTATTCACTGCCTATCAGGCTATTGCTGTTCAGCCATCTAGAAGGGATTTTTGAAAAAAAGATTATAGGTGATTATGTCAATGTTCTCACTAATGTTTTCACTCAATATTAGATTCTAATGCCCAAGAACATATACAAATTTCTGCTGAGCACATAACTGTCTAAGAATAGCACTTGTTTTCAGTCACTGCATAGCAAAGATCTAGCCCAGAAAAGACTGCAGTTTAATCAAATTGCAGAGATATGGTTTTAAAGAAAAGGAGCTTTCTTTCAAGTTTGAATTTCTGGTTGAGAACTCCCCATTAGAAAACAAAAGCTAGACAAAAGACTCAACATCTCTTAAGCTTCCTATTGTTTGAACAGTAACACAGTGTTAATTCATGAGTTTACAGGGCATGAGTGTGGAGCATTGAGAAAAAATGTGCTCACTTTAAATTTTATAAAGTCTCATATTTCCTGTACACAAGCCAAAGGAATCTGCTTTTAATTTTAGTTAGATGTTCAGTTAAGTTCTCTCTGTGCTAGTTGGCTTTTATTATTGCTATTGGGAACTATTTTTCTGTTATTAAAAATAAAAAATTAGTGCCACCATGTAAGTACTCTAAGTTCTCACACTTTACAGGCATAACCTTTAAAACAGGCAGAAGCAGTATGACATTAGTGAGATGTGACACCTAGCAAAAAGCTCCCCTAAGTGTATTGACACCACTACTAGGATAAGTGTTCTGTAACACTGTGTTGCAAAACAGGAGGCAAGAAAGGAGGACCACTAGGAAGGTGCATGTAAAAGGACTGAAGAATTCTAGTATGAGTACATTTGAAAATGCTGCAAAATTATTTCCTGATAATTAACGCTGATATGGTATGTACTCTTATTTTGAAGGAACTATTGATCATTTCCTGCTGTGGTGTATCATAATCACACACAGAGAAACGGCAAAGTGAAGATAAAATGGCACTGTGAAAACCCCTTAAATGCCGGTGTAGCAAATGCGCAGTTGGTGTTGGCTGTGTCCTAGACAAAAGTGCACTGCTCAAACGTAGCACTTGTGCATTCATGTTCTGCTGGTGTGGTTTCCATATGGACAAAAACTGCTCAATTTACTTGTGCCAAATGAAGAGAGACCCAAAGTCTGTAAGGGATGGGCCAGCATAAGAGATTATGTCAATGGAAAAAGGATTAGAGAAGTCTGCTCTCTTTCCTGATTACACTTCATCAAGAGACCTGCAACATTCATTATCTCTGAAACAGTATTTTTTATATGGAATTGAAAGCCAATGAAATGATATTGTTTCAATTATTAAGTGATTTCACAGTAGCTAGGAAACTTTTTTTTGCTATGTTGTAAACCAAGTCCTTCATTTACACTGTTCACATCTGGTTTAGCTACAGACACAAATGATGGTCAAAATAACTGCCTTGGGATTGGTTTCCTAGTGATTTTTGTCCAAGACACTAAAAAATTATTTTTCATAAACCTGGGTACATTTCAAAATCTGTCTCAATGCCTAGTATAGAGGAGGTGTGCCAGTGCAAACCTAGTAATTAGGGTAGGATGAGTTTCCCCATGGAGTAAGGAAATCAAAAGAGCCACATTTTAAAACTTAATAGCAGGAGAGAAATAGCCTTCAACAATATCCTTTTGGTTCTTTTCTTGCTTTTCACAAGGTATTCAACATGCACTTCAGGAAAACTATTTATGCAAAGGACTTGTTTACTTAGGCAGTATTTGCTCTCCCTCTCTTAGGGCTGTTCTCTGTGTAAGCAGCTCATGAGATTTCTAAATGCCAGCCCATTTGCAGTATGTGACAGGACAACAGCAAGCCTGCAGGAAAGGACACTTGTGCAAGGCTGTGTGGCAGATCAACTGCAGTCACTTCAAGCTACTGAAGCTTGCCGAGGACCCTAGAAAAAAGAGGGTTCAGATCTCTTTCAATTACCTCTGTTGGTTTTGTTCCTATGACTTCCATAACTGTTGAAGCTTCTTGTATTTCCCATTCCTATGTTGTATCATCTTCTTTTCTGGGACACATCCAATTCAGAGGAAACAGCCAGCATGCCAGGAGAGCCAGGATTCTGCTAGGTGCAAGTCTGTCCTGTACACAAACACAGGCCAGCAAGCTGAGCGAAGAATAAGGGGGCTAAAAAAGACAAGGACAATGGGAGAATTCTACTGGGCACGCAGGAAATATCCACGTGAAATAACTCAGATTCTAAGTATCACATCTGAGTCATATCTAAATGAGCCTCAATGAGGTGAATCTTAAGGGAACTGCACTCACAGGGGGGGTTGTCCTTTTTCCTCCATTCTGTCTAGGGACCCTAATATTGTCAAGGGCATACAAGTTGACATATTCACTTACACCAACATGAAAACCTTTCACAACAATACCAAAAAACATTAAGTGTAATGAGGAACAAACAGATTTCTGGAAATTTTCAGAAGAAGGATCAGGTGAAAGAGAAAATAAAGGAAAAATAGCTACAAAATGATAAAAAACACTTCAGTTTGAAATGGGTTGAAGTGTTTCCATGAATATCAAGGCCTTTGGACTTCCCCTAAATGCACTGCAATTAGATGAACACCCTGCAGTAAAACACACTTATAAGGATATGCATGGGCTGGCTGCAAGTAAATGGTTAAGCCTAGATTGTTTTGTAGACTCCTTCCAATTCCACAAAATGTACTACATTTGAGAAGAAGAAAAAAAGAAAAACTCGGTGTAACACAGTGACTGTAAATTGAGAAGCACTTTTTTTTTTTAAACTTATTTCTAGGCAATAAAAATAGACTGACCTTCCAAAGCTGCAAGGCTGACCTTTACACTGGGGTGCAGTAAGTGACTTCGGTGGTGAGAGGCCTGGAGCAACTGTCCCAGGTGTTCTGCAATACAAAGCAATGGTAAGGGCTGTCTGGTGTCAGCAGTTCGGATGACAGTATGCTGCAAAACAAGAGGAGTGCGGGGGGTTGTTCTGGTGTTTGGGATTTTTTTAAAAACCACGCTACCTCTCGGTCAAAGACAGATCCACGAAGTTTGTAGTCTTGTCCACACACTATATATAGCACTTAAACCCTGGCTGACATCATGTTTTTTCAGCAGCGCAGCCTATCAGGGTGGAGCCGGCTGCCCGGCGCCGGGTGCTGGCCCTGAGGCAGCGGGGCGGCAACGCTGAGGGAACTCGGCGGAGCGGCGTTCCAGTCACGGCAAGGAGCGGCTGGGCCCAGAGGTATCAGCCGGGATACTCTAGGCAGTCTTTAAAGACACCTCGCCCTCAGCGGAGTGCCCGGTAAATCACACAGAGCTCTGGACCCAGGTGCCCGGGCCCCTCGGGGACACCTCTCGTGCCTGTACGCACCAGCCCGAGTGTAAAGGCGCTGGTGGGGCTGTGCCTGTAAAGGCTGAGACAGGAGACAGGTACCAGCACGCCGCGCTGTCCGACAGCCCTGCCGGGCTGCAGGGTCCAGGCTCGCGGAGAGATCAGCCCGCTCGCTGCCGCAACAGCGCGGGGCACGGGGGGCAGCCCTGGGGAACCCCTGAGGTATCCCTGGGGTATCGCTGAGGTATCCTCGCCCTTCAGGGCGCGCTTCGCGGGGCCGCGAG
>VZRS01000496.1:106010-143148 GCA_013398055.1 Ifrita kowaldi | reverse complement strand
AGCTGCTCCGGGGTGCTGCCGGCGGCGGTCCCCGGCTACGGCAGGGCTGGGCGCTGCCTGACAGCTCGTCCCGTACCCGCCTCCCCTCCGCCCTGCCCTGCAGTGCCGTGTCTCCGCGCTCCCCCGGGACCGGCGAACATGTAAGCGCGGCCGGCAGCCTGAGGCGCTCCTGAGCGGCCGCGTCTTGCCGGGGGTCTCCTCTGACCCGCAGGGTTTTGTCTGTGTTCCCTCACGGCAGGGCTCGCCTCTCCCTCCCCGCACTGAGAGTCCCGGCGCGGCGGGAGCGCCGGACGGGCGGCCGCAGCCATGCCGGGCGGTAAGGAGACGCGGCTGCTGCACCTCGGCGAGATGGAGAAGCTGGACAAGACTCTCTTCAGGCTGGAGCAGGGTAGGTCGGGGTGCCGGGGCCGGGTGAGAGGGAGATGGCCGGGACCTCGACACCGTCTTTGGATGGCAGTGGAAAGGGAGCTCAGGCTGAAGTGATGGGGTTTTGGGGGTGTGTGTAGGGGTGTTGCTGCTTTGGGTTTGGTGTTGGGTTGGGTTGGTTTGTTTTGACTTACTTCCACTGCAGAGCTCTGCGGGCTCCGCACACAGTTTAATCTGACTCGTGAAGCTCTTGGGAAACGAAGAGCAGATTGGCCAAGAGCCGTCAGTCTTCATGGGACTGAAGCGCAAAGCATTTTTTAGACAGGCCTTCTTCTCCTTTTATAGCCTCTACTTCAGTGACCTGCAAAAGTCCTCATAAGTCCAGGTCTCCAATGTGTATCTTCTTACGCAGCACCCCATGTTTTAATATTATAATTTTGAAATCTGTCAGTAACATCAGGCATTTTGCAATGTCTACAGGTTTGAGGTAGTGTTTCAGAATATAAGCTCTTTACCAACTTCTAAATCTTGTTACCAGATTTGTTATATTATCAGAGCTATGTATCCTCCTGCATACTTCTAAGAACTTGATGTTATTTCTCCTTGAAAGTGTTTTAAAGTCTGTTTGGAGAAGAAAAAAAGCCCAAAACAAACAAAAACCATCCACTAATTGGTCCACTATTATGCTGGTCAGCAAATTTAGACTATAAAACTAAAGCCCCTGCCTTTAAAAACCGTTTTTAACAGCGCAACAATTTTTATTAAAAGTTTTTGTGGGGTTTGTTACAGTGTATTACTAATCTAGGAACCTAGTATTAAAGTGGCTTAGTAGAGGAGCAAGATTTTGGTTCTTGAGAATAAAAATTCTCTTCAACCAATTGATTTCAAAATTTTCTGACCAGCCTAATGTACGGAAATGTCAGTAGTGAAGAAGTGCAGAGTTGATCCTAACTTCCATTTTTAACTTATCTTTCCAGTTGTGTCAATTTTCTTGTAAGGAGGGAAGCAGAAATGTGTGGCTGTCAAGCACTCAAAGTGCTCCTGGTGGTAGCAGTCTCTGAGAGGGCATAGCTAATTTTGAGCACAGCATTCCTGATGTCAGTATAACTCCTACAGGAAATAAGATATCAATGACATATATCCCTGTGCTCTAATTTTAGTAATCCCTGTAACAAAATGTCAGGCCAGTACTGAAGAGAGTGTACTTAACCTTCCAAAAGTGGTTTTATATATATATTGCATTCAAATGAGCTTCATTTTACCTGACAGATATTCAGGTCTGAAAACAACTGCTTTGCCTGGTGGGTTTTGGTGCTGTGGTGATTTTGTTAACAAGAGAAACACAAAGCTTGATAGCACTTACATTTAAATGTTTTCAGACATTGAATTCTGTTTTAGATCCCCATGATATTACTTAATAAACAAGTGGTTTTTTTTCAACTTAAGATACTGGAACTTGGGATCCAGAATTTTTTGTACTTTCTGATTCATTATCTATATACTAATAATTTTCTCCTTTTCTGCAAGTACTCAGGTTTCTTTTACTTCCAGTTTTCTTGACTGCTAGGACTAATAGGTGGTTTACTGCACTGAAATACATGACTGGCATGTAATTTATTAAAAGTTGCTCTGTAAGAACTTACATCTGTTTCATTCACTTGAAAGAACCCTGTAATTAGCCACTTGTGATGGTGACCCTCATACCTGCAAGTGGAAACCTATTCTAAAGCCTCTTGACTGAATAGAATTTTTTATGTCTAACTTATGTCTACATATGCTTTTAGGTTCCAATTTTTAACTTAATTTTTCTCATTATCACAGGTCTCTTAAGCTTAAACTTAAGCCTCTTTCTCTGTCTGTGTGACCTGCAGCACATATACAAGACTCCCTTTAGTTTGCTGAACTCTCTGGAAGTTTAACAATTCATATATTGTAGATCACACACACTTAATATATAATTTTTCAGTTAAAAGCATAAGGATTTTAATTGTTTAGTGAACCCTCAATGAATAATGCAGGTATTTGAAATATTTCCTGGTTTAAAATGTATTCCTATTTTTTTTCAGACATTTTAATGGGTCAGCCTACTATATAGACTTGGTAAACCTAAGTACTTAAAGACTACATAATCCAAAATCTACATAAAATTGAATGTAGCCTGATGATCATGGTGTTTTGCTATATTTTGTTTTTAAAACTTTCTGTATAGCAAAGAGAAACAAATTGGAAAGAAGATTAATAGTGCCATGTAAGTAAAGGAAAAAGGATATATGTAAAGTGTGCAAAGAACAATGTTAGGAGGGTAGGGAGAGATGATGCAGTTTTGAGTGCCACAATATAAGAAAGGTTTAAACCCATTAGAGAGCATCCAAAGAAGAGCAGTGAAGATGGTGAAGGGCCTTGAGGGAAGCCATCTGAGAAGTGGCTGGCATCGCTTGGTCTGTTCAGCCTGGAGGAGAGGAGACTGAGAGGAGACCTCATTGCAGTCTGCAACTTCCTCATGAGGGGCAGGCACAGATCTCTTCTCTGTGGTCACAGTGACAGGACCCGAGGGAATGGCATGGAGCTGTGTCAGGGGAGGTTTAGGCTGGATATCAGGAAAAGGTTCTTCACCCAGAGGGTGATTGGGCACTGGAACAGGCGCCTCAGGGAGATGGTCACAGCACCAGCCTGGCAGAGTTCAAAAAGCATTTGGACAACGCTTTCAGGCACGTGGTGTGATTCCTGAGGAGTCCTGTGCAGGGCCAGGAATTAGACTTGAGTGGTCCTTGTGAGTGCCTTCCAGCTCAGGATATTCTGCAGTTCTGTGCTGTAGAGATATATCAGTCTGCTGAAATTCTTGGCAGATAAGAGGGTGTACTTTCTTATTAACATAGTAGAAAATTAGGAATTGTAATAAGAGACTAGAAATACCTAGTCCTCCTGATCAAGTGATTTTATCTTTTTTCTTTTTCTTTTTTTCTTGAGGTTTTGAGCTACAATTCCGCTTGGGCCCAACGCTTCAGGGCAAGTCTGTCACTGTGTACACAAATTATCCAGCTTCTGGAGAAGTCTTTGATCGCCACAAGTTCAGGACGCTATCGTGGCACAATCCCACAGGAAAAGAAGATGACTCTGACAAATACTGCAAGTTGGATCTCCAAATTTCTGGGTCATACCAGTACTATTTTAGTCTTGGGTGAGTGAAATTTGTATACCTACAGCCAAATGCAGTTTGCTCCCTTGGTCTACATCTTAACCTGAAGAAAAACGTTTTTTCCATGCATTTTTCAAATTGCAACCATGGGACCAATCGGAATCCACTAATGAAAAACAGTAACTGGTGGTTGTTTAATAGTTTCTGATGCAGAGATATTCTGGAGAACATACAGAACCAAGTTGATCAACTTTCTGTGAATGCTGGAGAAGCAATTATTTTTACAAGTTTTCAAATTCATCAGCATTCTAAGTATCTCAATGATTAATTTGTACTTTCTTCATTGACTTTCAGGGTTGTTTCCTATCTAGCACAAAGGTTCTTTACTTGAATCCTTTACTTCCTCCTTTGTTTTAGTGGGACAACTACAGAAGAGAGTACCACTGTCTGTAATAATTGTAGTCTGGTATTTTGAGTTTCTGGAAGATGGGTGGTTAAATTCTCCAAGCTTAGGACACTTAGCTCGGGTACTTTCCTGAGGATGGTGCTCAAGATGGAGATCTACGTGTAGTAGATGGGCAGTCATGATTTGCGTTTGTGTCCGTATGCCAAAAGGAGGAACCAGCACTCCATCTCAGAAAATAGCAAAGGTATCTCACTTTTCCAGAGTTTTAAGCTCTGTATCCCAGTTGTATTCTGTAAGTCCAGTAGGGAGATGATGCCCAAGAGATTTTGTTCAGGTGTCATGCAGTTCTGACTCCCTCTCCCTCCAGCCACTATACTGGGCCAGTGTTTCTGAAATACCTGTGCTGTTTGAATTCTCTCTCTGAAACTGACTGGTACAATGGGTGTTAATTATACCAATGAAAATTCTTTTTTCCTAGAAATGAAAAAAGTGGTGGAGGTTACATAGTTGTGGATCCCATTTTGCATGTTGGAGCTGATAATCATGTTCTACCTTTGGACTGTGTTACACTCCAGACGTTCCTCGCTAAGTGTCTGGGACCATTTCATGAATGGGAAGATAGACTAAAAGTGGCAAAAGAAACAGGTAATGCTAATACACATATTTAGGGATATAAGTTTTTGTTTTATGATCAGAACCCAAAGTTACACAGAAGAGCTTCAGTGTAAACAACTCATATATTCTTTGTAGGTTATGTATTTTCTACTACATTCAATTTAGGTAACAGATTAAGTCAGTGAATTGATTAAAATATTGGCAGAGGTGCAAAAATTTAGGGATTTCCTAATATGGGAAACTACTTATTCTATTGTTTTGCTTTAAGATAGACTTGGAAGTTTGTAGAACTGACAGGGCGATTTTTAAAGCTTGTGTTACATAGAATTTCAAGGGGAAGATTCAGATTAATTTACATTGGTTATTCCAAACACTAGCTTTAAGTACATGTTATAAGTGCAGCTTATTATGCTTCTTTCAATTAACTTTGACTGATTTTTTTTTTTTTCTTGTTAAATAAATGGTTTCTTATTACATAGGTTACAACATGATTCATTTTACACCTCTGCAGAAGCTTGGACTATCTAGATCGTGTTATTCATTGGCTGATCAGTTAGAAGTAAATCCTGAATTTTCAAACCATAATAAAAAGTGCACTTGGAGCGATATAGGAGCGCTTGTGGAGAAATTGAAAAATGAATGGAATATGCTTTGCATCACAGATGTAGTCTACAATCATACTGGTATGACTTTTGTTTGTTAATAACCAGATTGGTCCTATAATTATATTTCATTATTTCCCTTAACTTCTCTCTTGAACCCATTTTTAGTAGCTGTTTTAAACAATGTAGCTGTCTCTGTTTTTGAGTCTCTCAAATCCAGAACAACTCCTTGCAATTATAACTGATATACCTCTGTAACAGGTGTAAAATAACTTAGTTTTGTTACTGAAAGAGTGAATAGAGCTCTTCTCAAAAAGAATTAATAAGCTGTGTATCTGTATTTATATAATATGCCTATCTTTGTGATCTGTGGTATGCAGTTCCCAAATGTTTGAGCAGAAGCTGTATTATGAATTGTTTGATGAGTATAAACTGAGTACTTTCTTGTTAAACTTTCTTGTTAAGCATGCTTGTAGCTGCTTAAAAGTAACTGCTCTAGTTTGTCTCTAACATGAAGTTGATAAACAATTGGGACAAGAGGGTAGGATTAAGTAATGGGGAAGTGTTACAGCTCAGTCTGTGGGGAAAGAAAGAAGAGAGCTTTGTGCATGGGGCAGACTTTTTTTTAAGAGTAGATGTGTTAATACATCAAAGGTGTTACTTAATTGTAAGAGAGACAGTGGGTTTTCTTCTGTGTGATCTGATGAAATTGAAATTATCGTACTTAATAATTTGTAATTTTGCTGATTATTTGGGTAATGAGTTTTCTTTGATTGTGTTTATAATGCAGTTTTTATTGTATGCTGTAATCCTAAAGATCATAATAATTAGCATTATCATAGCAGAGACTACGACAACTGGTTATGTAGGTTGTTGTCTTTTGAGGCTCAAAAACCCCTAAACATAGATAATATGTGAATTTCAAGCTTTATTTGCTTTAGTTCTTTGGTGTTGACTGCTGCCAAACATTCCTATCCAATCAGTCTGCAACACAGTGCTTGCCCTATCTGTTTGTTGAAAAGTTACTAATTATAGTTGTTGGCTCTGTGTCTGAGGGAATTAGGATTTCAAACAGCCTCCCAGTTCTGGAGAAAAAAAATCTTACACTTGTCAACTGGAAGTCCAGTTTCTCTTACAGATGCTTGAGATCCACTCATTTTTTAACAGTATATATTTTCATGCTACATAGGAGAATGTATTTTGATGGACAGAAAGACCTAACTATAATAATTCTACATTAGAATATGTTTAGAAGGAAAATGTCATGTTATTTGGCTACATTTTTAGGAGGACATTTTCAGGTTACATTCAGAGTTAAAGTAATCTTCATTGGGATGGGTGACTCTACAGTTGTACTATGGTGAAAGGATGTTCAGAAGTGTCTTCTAAGAGAATAGAAATATTCAGATGATGGTGGTTCTAGGTTATTAAGCAAGGTATCCCTGATGGCTTTGTTGCCTCCTTTAAGACTTCTAAACTTGAATGTTTCCCCCATCTTTGTTGATTATAATCCAAACCTCTTGATCTACAACTGTCTCCAAACTTTGTTAAATGGTATCTTTCAGCTAATGCTAAATTTATGTTGATGTTATGTGTCTGTGGAACTTTTCAGGGGGGCCTTTGACATAAGAAAATATGGGACATTTTGGGGTTCTTTGGACCTTGATTAGGTGGAAGGTAACTTTTTTTTCTTAATTGAACAGTGATTTCCAGTAGTTAAATGAAGTCATTCCTGCACATTAGGGTGAATTAATTGTAAAACACATTTCATAGACCCATTTGAATATAAAAGAGATAAAATGTATAGTCCATTATTTTGAGCAGATTAGGGACACTTGCACATCATTATTCATTCTGTAGGATGTCTGCATTAAAAGCTTAAGTTGTGTCAGTAGGTTTTCTAGTGTTAATTCTAACAAGTCATGACCATCCCCAGCTTACAGTGATCCTATCTGTTGGTAGTTTCTGCTTTCTAATTGAGACCATTGTATAAAAACGGCATAGCCTCCCCTCTGCTCCAGTGGGAGTCAGGCAGCATCACTTGCAGGATTGGGCATTAAGCTGAGGTGTTCAGTGTTCACTCTGGAGTGGAGCCCACACTGTGGGCACTGCAGGGAACAATGGGAATTGGCTCTTGGTGTCTCTGTGAGGCTCTAATGAAAGGCAGCATCTATGAACCAACTTTAAAAGTGAAGTCACGCGCTGATGTTAAATGTCCCTGCACCTTTGGCATCTTCACAGGAGTATCATGGATGAACTTGCAAACCCTCTCTGGTAACTGGGTGTATTCAAATAAGGAAGTGTTTGCTGGCATTTGCTTTTACCAGGAGACAGAAAAAAGACATTTGGAGCTCTTTCCTGAGCTTTCAGTGGCTGTAATAAATCATATAAAGTAGTAAAAATAAAGTGAAATAAATTGTGTTTTAACTTACCTTTCACAAGAGGCTACTACTGTATAATTGTAATATAGCACTTGACTAAATCTTAATCTCAAGCACTTAGTCACATTAAACACCACACCACCTATTCCCAGCTTTATAAAGGATCAAAAAAAAAAGTAACCTTGGGGTGTGAGCATCACAGCAAAATATTAGGCTTGTGTTTAATTTGTGTAAAAATGAGTTAGTTACTTAAGAAAATAATTTCAGATTTTTTAAAGAAGAATATAATGAATTTTAGAAAGTTTTCTGTAGTTCCTCATCTTGGTATTTCTGTATTCCTGTGCTTACTTTATACTATACACATACTCTATACTATATTTATTTTCTCCTTAGCTGTAGCAAATGTAATCACGAGTGATGTTTTGGGTAATTTTTCTTCTGCAGAGTTAGATTTCTCTTGGTGTTACAGTGTGTATCACTGGAGCTTACCTTCCGATCAGGAAACATCCTTCTGTTCTGTACCAGAATTAATGGAGGGCCTGTTGACTTTTTTTTTTTAATGCTAACCCCTTAGATTTAAATTATGTGTTGTCTTTTTAGAATTAATTGTATTTACATATGAAAGTCCTTTATAGTAAATTATAGTTCTTGTTCAAAGAATAGAACAAGCTGGTTGCGCTTTTTGGAGAAGAAAGCTTTTTTCAGAAGTAGTAAAATATAAAGAAGAAAAGAGCAGGAGAGAATAACCTGTTTGGCCTAGAACAGCCTTTAACAGCCTAAGCTTAATATTGCTTTACATAACTTTAAAATATGGTGGGTTTAGTTGTAGGTGCTATTTAAACCTTAAGGATTTTAATTTCCAGAAATGGTTTGACCTTATAAACATGGAATTTTGCCATGTCTTGACATGTAATGTAACATGGTGCTCAGAAGAGCTGTTCACGCTCTAGACTGAGCTAGTAGATTTTTTTTCCATTTGAGATTTTTGTTTTAACTTCTTTGAACTAAGCAAACTTGGGATTTTAAGTGTTACTTGTTCTGCAATAATTCTGGATACGTTAGTGACTCTTCACATTTCTAGTATAATAATTTGTTGTATATTTTCCCATGTGTGAAGTACTACTTCTGTTTTTCTCTGCTTTTCTGAAAACCTGGTTTTTGTTCTTTGGCATTCTGTGAGGTTTTGTTTTTATTTTTTTTTTATTATTTAGTTTTTCGGTTCAAGATACTCATTCAGAAGAATGTATTAGGTGTATTTTCAATTAAGCAGTGTTGCACAAGAGTTGCAAAGCTGGAAAGAGATTAACTCTTGGATTTTTTTTCTTTGTCATGCTTCCAAAATCAGACTTCTGTTCTATGTACATATTTACCCATACTGCTGCATGCACGCTGTCCATATTAGAATTCTACTCCTGTGTTCTGGTGAAGGCTCCTTACCTTCTCTGAGTTAATTTTTAATGTTCAGCATATCTTCTGGTGCTGGTTGATGCTACAGGGGAAGCTTGGCAAATAGACACAGAGTGTAGTGTTTGGCCTGAATTAGTGTTCCATTTGCATGCACCAGACAGTGCACTCATCTTGCTGTGTAAGACTCAGAGACATTGCTTCCTACAACTCAGCTTCTTTTTATGTACACAAGTGTCACAGCTAATCCTTTCTTAAATGCCCATTTAACTATATTTTTGTTAAAAATACAGTTAATTGTTTTTTGGGTGGTGTGTGTGCACTCTTTGGCTGTGTGGCATCTGACAGGATGAAGACTATTAAAAAATAAACAACTTACATTATGAGGTTTGGGATGTATGTTTGACTTTCAACACTCAAAGAATATCAGTATCTTATTTTCAGTATTTGATGTATTTCTTGCAACAAAAATTTTATTTTATTTTTAGTGTTTTAGAATTGGTGGTACTCTTGCATATTTTTATGTAACTGACGAAAAGTTTTTCTGCACTCTGCGGCTGTATTTTTGACCCAAGAAAAGTCAATCAGTAATAACATTTCCGCATAAGATAATTATTTTCTATTGACATGGAAAACTTTAGTTGAAGCGTGAATGAGCTCTGTGTACTATAGTACCGCAGCTTCTTGGTGTTAAGATGTTTGCAAAATACAATGAAGGGTTCAACTTATGTACTTACATTTTTGTTTGGTTTTTGTCTCCCCTGTCCCTTTCTTCAATAAGCTACTAACAGTGAATGGCTCAGGATGCATCCAGAATGTGGCTATAACCTTGTAAATTCTCCTCACCTGAAGCCAGCTTGGGTCCTGGACAGAGCTCTGTGGCATTTGACCGGTATGGTGGCTGATGGAAAGTATATTGCCAGAGGGGTCCCACCCTTGATTGAAAATGATCAGCACTTAAATGTAAGTGAATGAGAACTAAGTATAAGCTAAAAACTTCATAAATAGCTGAGTAAACCTTTAATATTTCTAGGGTTGTGGAAATGCACAAAAAATGGTGTATACTTTGCAGATATATTTAGTGAAATAAGCCCTTAATCCCCATTTTTTTAGCTTTTCTTAATTATATTAATAAACAATCTCAGTAACTAACACAATTTTTATTTTTACAGTGTTTACGTAAAATAATTTGTGAAGATATATATCCAAAACTTAAACTATGGGAATTTTTCCAAGTGGATGTTAACAAAGCTGTGCAGCAATTTAAAACCCTTCTAACCCAAGGTAAAGGAAGATTATGTTGCTGAAGCATGTGAATTATATGTTTATAGTTCAAGAGACATAGGTAAACTTAACAGTTAGATGGAAAAGAAGGTATTGCTATTTTTTGCTCTGTGAGCCATCTACTCTGCTGATTTAAGCATACAAGAATGCTTTGAGGGCTGGGAAAATCTTTAAAGACTCTGTACTCCTTCAATGCCTTCATCCACCCACAGCTTGATTATGCTAGAATTATAAAAGTTGCATGTCTGTTCAATGTAATTCCTGTTTCTACTCTGAGTACTTATTTCTATTTTGTTCTTAGGCAAAATGAGCAGTAAATCCGATCCAAATCAACATCTTCAAATACTTCAGGACCCTGATTACAGACGACTTGGCTGTACTGTAGATATGAATATAGCACTGGCAACGTTCATACCACACAGGTACCATGTTACTGACTGCAAGTTAAAATCTAAGTGAAGCTAAATTTATGAAGCCGAAAAAAGACATTGCTTTCAGACATGAGGAAAAAGTTTTGATTCCTTTTAGCAATTTATACTGCATGTTTTTAAAATATTTTTTTCTAATTGTTCTCTGCTTTTAATGTCCTCCTGACAAGCAATGGACCAGCTGCAATAGAAGAATGTTGTAACTGGTTTCGCAAGAGGATTGAGGAGCTAAATGCTGAGCAATACAAGCAAACTAGTCACCATCAAGAACAGGTGTTGAAATTACTGTGTTTTAATGCTGGATTGTTTAAAATTGCAAATAAATGCAGACATTTCAATAATGCATAATTTAATTACTTCTAGGCTGTCAATTGTCTTGTGGGGACTGTGGTTTATGAACGAATTGCTTGTGATGGTCCTAAGCTAGGTCTTATCAGTAGAAAACATCCCTTGGTTACCAGGTAGGTACGTTTTCTTGTTTGTTTGGAAACTATTAGAATCTATCCAGGGAAAGCAAATTCAAAGTTAAATAAAAATATATATTTATATGTACAAATGTATGTTTTCTTTCATATGGACAAATGCCGCTTAGTGAATTGACAGGGTTTTTGTAAGCAACAGCAATAACTATTTCATAAGCAAATGTGACCAGAAAGCATGAGACAATACTCAGAGCACATCAAAACCTTACATAGTGCAAATTGCTGTTGTAGGTGGAAGAGGAGTGGAGCTAGGAAAGTTTACACCTTTCACGTTTTATGTACTTGATGCCACTCATATCTAAAGTGCTACGGCTTTAATCTTACTTTACCAGCTGACACCAAGATAGTGGCAACATCTGTTCTTGCTCCTTCAAAGCTTTCTTCAAAATAGAAAACTCTCCATCATTTATGCAAGTTGCTCTCTTTTTTATCTGTATTATGTACAAGCCAGTTCATAGCAGATACTTTAATTTCAAAGAAAATGAATTGCATCTTAGGTTACCGTATGTGTTTGGTGCTTGTCTCTTTGTTTTCTCTTTTAATTGCCTGTCTATTCCATAGGTATTTTACATACCCATTCAAAGAGCTGACTGTGGAGGAAGAAGAAGCTATGATACATCAGCCAGATAAAGCTTGTTATTTCATGGCTCATAATGGCTGGGTTATGGGAGATGATCCTCTTAGAAACTTTGCGGAACCGGGTGTGTAAAAGAAATTTGAATTCTTACAAACCATTTGATATTCTAGCCAAAGCAAAAAGGATTTTATTTAATCTGTCTTTTTTCCAGATGTATTCCTATGAAGCTGCAGAATAGCAGATACTAAGCTTATAGCACTTTAATTTCCCATTCAGCATACAGATGAACTGTAAGAACTGGAATTTGAGGTAGAGTTTTACAAGATTTGAGAGAGAAATTACCAGCTTTCTGCCACTGAAATGGGGACGTCCTGCCTCCCCACTTTTGTCATTGTCTTTGTTGCTTACTTTGTACTTTGTTCCAACACCAGTGCTTGTTGGCATTTCCATGAGACAATGACAGTGTGGCAGAAAAACTAATGCAATGAAAAGGTGAATAGTATTTTACTGCATTAGTGAGCAAAAACAGGATCCTTGACAAGTCCACTGAGTGGCAGTCAGGCAGTCAAGAGATGACCCAGTTAATCCAAATTAAGCATGCAGATTACTTGTGAAGGTAAAATAGGGCATGAAATCACCACGCACTAAAATACTGCATTCTAGCTCCTTTGGGAACAGTGTTGATATCTAATAAAAGCAAAAAAAGCTTGTGTTCAGAGTCACTTGGTAAACTAAATGAAACAAAGGCCAGTTTAATTGTAATTAAAAACCATCTAAAAGTTTGAGTCTGCTTTACAAGCTAATCCGATAATACTCCAGAGTGATCTGGAGTTAGCAAACAAATATTTGAGTTCTGCAAAGTAATCTACAACCCTTTCACTAAATTTTATTTACTTGTATTCTCCTTCTCAAGGATTGAGATAATAACGTGTTTCAAGAGTGTTTTTGTTCAGTTGCCTTCAGCTTATTGCTCTTTCTTCTAGGCGGGCTTTTGTATTTTTTTTCTCTCACTGGCTTCAGTTAGCATATTTAATTTCCATTACTGAGGTTTCTCTCGTAACTCAGCTACAGGTCTTTGAGTGCTTTATACTTGTGTTGTGCCTTTGTTTTATGCCACACATAATTTCAGCTGAGAACACAGTGTGAAAACGTGGTACACAAAGGCACAATAAAGGAACTGCAAAAAACATGCAGCCAGTTCTCTAAATGATCCTTTGAAAAAATCACAGCGTACATCCAAAGAAACACAATTTTTCTGTCCATGTGGCTGTGTTGCTATTAGTGAAGAAAAAGGTTAGCTGAGCTTACATGAATGTTTTGGGAATTTGTGGTGATTCACAGTTCCTGGTTTTTACTTACTGGCTTTGGAAATCCGTCGCAGTCTGCTGTTAATAGAGGATAAAATTGTAAATTGTGGCTGTGACAGATTATGATAACACAGTGAGATTCTTTTTTTAATTTGGCCAGTATAAAAAAGCAAACTACTAATTTTGTTCATTTGTTTGGTTTTTTTGCTTTTTTCTTCTTCTGAAGTACAGTTTTTATACTACTTTGAAGAATCAGAAGGAATTTTATTTCAATCTGAAAAATTGTTTCAGTATCATTACAGAAGCTAAATATTCCCATGGAAGAGTGTGAAATTGTACATCAGTGTAGTGTATATAGATTTTTGAGATGATACGGTTATTGTAAGAATTTTTACTTTTCATTACAGTGTTTTTTTGCTCTTCAGCAGTAGAAAATAAAATGTCACCTTTTCATTTTGGTGCACACTCTATACTACATATATACACTAAAGTGAATTTATTTCCCTTACAGGTTCAAATGTTTACTTGAGAAGAGAGCTCATTTGTTGGGGAGACAGTGTGAAGCTTCGTTATGGTAATAAACCTGAAGACTGCCCATACCTCTGGGCACATATGAAAAAATACACCGAAATCACTGCCAAGTATTTCCATGGAGTTCGTCTGGACAACTGTCACTCAACACCTATTCATGTCGCTGAGGTACGCAGAATTAAGCATGATTATTATAAAGCAGCTTCCTGTCTGTGAAATAGATCCTGCAGATTTTACAGCAACAGTGGTAAGAGGTAGACTTGTGGCAGAGTTTTGGTGGGAATGAATCTTCCTCAAAGCATAAAAGCAAGGTTTCTTGTCTGGTGACGTTTAGATAGGGTTTCAGCTTCATCAGACAGTAGGGGGTTGTAGCTATTGTATCTTTTACTTCTCTATTTTAGCTGAAATACTGTGGATGTGAATGGGCCTGGCTAACTTTTCCCTCACTTAGCTGTGGACTTAGTGCAATGGCAGCCAGTATCCAGTATGTCAGTTTGAGCTGGAGTCATTGCCAAGACCTGATTGAAAGTCTGACTGGTTTATTTTTTTGCCGTATATATTTTGCTATTGCTAAATTAAACAGGAAGTGGTTCACTTCACAGAGTTGCAAAGCGGGTAAAGGACTCCTGCAAAAAGTTTAGTGTGTTTAGTGCTTCTTGTGTCCCAGGGAGCCAACTACACAGAGAAGTAGTGCTTGCCTAGTAAATTAGCTTTAAATAGGTTTGGAGTAGTGAAGCTTGTTTGTTCTTAGTCTTAACTTTGTAACAGAGCTGACCTAAATCTGTTAAGGGCTCTCTAAAACAAGTTGATTTGCCCACACAAGTTGTTAAGTGGCTCCTAAATGCAGCCGTTTCAAAACTTCTGCCGTTCTTTTGTTTAGTGTCACTGTTTTTGGAATGGTAACTGCAAAGGCTTAAACTGAAGTCTTGCACAGATTTCCTAGTTCACTTGGTATCTCTTTTATCCAACCTTTGCTCTTGTATTTTGAGAAAAGATTTTGTTTTAAAACAAAGTTATAATTAGCTTAAAGTCTACAGAAAACTTCCTAGAATTCAATCCATAAATAATATCTGTAAAATATAACCATGCTTTTATGAAACTTACATGTTATTAGTGTTTTGAATGACTCGTTTGTGTTTGGTTAACATTCATGTTAATATTTGTATATACATAGCTGACAATGGATGTCTTACATTAAAAATGTATTATGATCTATAGGAGATGCTAGCAACAGCCAGATCAGTCAGACCTAATCTTTATGTGATAGCTGAACTCTTCACGGGCAGTGAGTACATTGACAATGTTTTTGTCAACCGCCTGGGAATTACCAGCCTGATTAGAGGTACAATAAGCAGTTGAAAATTATGTAGGATTGTCGTGTATGGTTTGGAGTTTTAAATGTGAAACTAACATTGATATGCTTTTTTATTTTTCTTACATATTCATGTTCTTTGCTTATGCAATTACCTTTTCTTCTTCATGTTTTATTTAACTTCTCCTGTGTTGTATGCTAATTCTTGGTTTTGTTTATGTTTGTGTATCCTCTTCTGTGTAACAACTTGTTTTGTTCCTTAATTTTGGCTTTCTATTTATCTTTGCTGCATGGCATTTTCCTATTGTCCAATCCCTGCCTAGCTTTGAAACTTGTCCTTTTTTGTATCTACCTTTCCCCTTTCTGTGGCTTTTTTGGCTGTGCTTTTTGCAGTACATGCTGGACACAGCTAGAAAATTGCGAGCCGATTTGTATGTAGTGGCTGAACTGTTCACAGGAAATGAGGAGCTGGACAATATCTTTGTGAATAGGCTGGGCATTACCTCCTTAATAAGAGGTAGGCTTGCTGCGTGTGTGGTCTCTTTCCAACGAGAGATTATAGATGACGTGCTTTTTCCAAGAAAAGGTTTTCTACCAGATTATGCACTTCTAATTTCATACTCTGTATAATCAGAAGTATAGGTTCTGTATTGTGACTTTTTTGATGCTTAGCAAAAAAATTCAGTACTAGCCATAAAATGAGAGAAGATCTCCTTTGTTAGTTTACAGAAGGTTAAATATTTCGCTCTTAGTCTTTGTGAAGCAAAAAGGAGTTGTAGCACAGTTCTGCTATGTAAGTCCTGCATCATGTCTGATTTTTGTTGCATGAGTTTTTTAAAGCCTGTGAGAAATAGTGTGATCTCTGCTTTTTTGTCTGTTTTTTCCCTTAGCTTTTTCTTCCTTAATACATTATAGTAAATGGAATATTCCAAGGCTGTGTTTCCACACTGGAGAATATGTATACATGTGTTTGATTATGTTTATAATTGAACACATGAAAATAACAACTTCTGAATGCTACATTAACATCTTTGTGTGTGCTGTCCTCTGTGGTAGTTACTGTTATGCAAACACTTAGGTATTTTGTTCTTTAGAGGCCATGACTGCTTACAATAGCCATGAGGAGGGGAGATTGGTTTATCGGTTTGGAGGTGAGCCTGTTGGATCTTTTGTTCAGCCGCGTTTGAGGCCTTTGATGCCAGCTATTGCTCATGCACTGTTTATGGATATTACACATGATAATGAATGTCCAATTCAGGTGAGTGTCTCAACAAAAAAACCGTTTGCCTTAAATGTTTTCTGAAGTGATATTTCTGAACTGTGGAAGGGTTTGATGCAATCTGGATATCCTGAACAATATTTAGAAAAAATGCATTTCAGGTGAAGTTTTTATGCTGAGAAAAAAATTTTATAACAATAACCCTCTGACATTCAAGATTTTGTCTTTCAAGGAGGAAAGTATATAAAGTTACTAAATAAGATGTTTTGGGTCTTTCATCCAGCTGCTGTAAGTGGTTCTGTTTCTGCTTGTTGACCTGTTCTCCTGAGCTTGTTTACAGGCAAGAATGAGAGAGAGTGGTGGGCAGGGAGTGCTTATTTTGATTTTTCTGGAGTTGCTTTTTATTGTTCATTTGTAGAAATTTTTTCCAATAATTGTATTGTAATTGAGGAAGTGATGATCATGGGATTAGCATTTCTTCTGTTGAGTATCTTCTGTATGCTGAATTGGGAGGATTGAATTATCTTTGCTTCACTATTTATTACCTGTATATTTTTTTAATGCAGCACCGATCTGCATATGATGCTCTTCCTAGTGCAATGATTGTTTCCATGGCATGTTGTGCTACAGGAAGTACCAAAGGCTATGATGAACTAGTACCACACCAGGTACGTGTCTACAGTTCAACTCCTAAGTTAGGTACGTGTCTACAGTTCAACTCCTGAGTTACCTTTAAAAATATCTTTTATTCTCATCCTAGAACGTGTATTTTAATGTTGTTTATTTGTAATTCCAAGCCGTTCACTATCTGGCATTACTTCAGATTGTCAGCTTCATATGCAATTTGAATTCATTATATAGTTCAGACCTCAAGGTGTGGTAGTTTTTATTTCCCAGAGTAGTTCATATTTGTTTAAACTTGGTTTTTTACAGATCTCTGTAGTATCTGAAGAGAGGTTTTATGCAAAATGGAATCCAGCAGCACATCTGACTTCTGGTGAAGTTAATTTCCAAACAGGAATTCTAGCAGGAAGGCTGGCCATAAACAGGCTGCATCAGGAGCTGGGGGCTAAAGGCTTTAATCAGGCAAGTAGTGAGGGTAACACTGCAATTTCTTCATATGTATGCTCTGAGAGAGCATGGTTGCAATGTTGTGTCTTTTCTAGGTGTATGTAGATCAAGTTGATGAAGATATAGTTGCAGTGACAAGACACTGCCCTAACACACACCAGTCTGTTGTGGCTGTGTGTCGAACTGCCTTCAGGGATCCTAAAACTTGTTTCTACAGTAAAGAAGTGCCTGAAATGTGTATCCCAGGTAAACAGATTTCTTTCCAAGAGCTGTTGTCATGTACAAAAAAATTCAGGTTATACATGCTTTTTAACTTCAAGCACATGCACATGAAATCCATATGAGAATTTTCAGTATATAACAATCCTTTTATATGTACTAACATGTATGTCCCAAAAGTGGTTAAAGAAAATAACAGACTTGTGGTGCTTAGGGTTTTCAGAAACATTCATATTGAGTATATTCCTGCTGCAAGCTCCCCTTGAGGGTGTGGGGGGTTTTTATGGTCTTGTTTGTGAGCTAGTAATATTTAACAGTGAGATGGTTAATTGTACAGTGTTGGGGGAATTACTATTTATTCTGTTATACCGAGGAAAAAGGCTAAAATTTTATCCTATTTGTTGATACCATCTGTATTCAGCTTTCAAACATATATAGGTATTTTGTAGCTTGAAAATACATCTTAGTAAGAACACTGTATTGAATAAGGTAATGTAAAGGTAATATGTATGCAGTACATACATAATATTAATTGATTATGCGGAGTATTTACTACTTTAAGGTAGCAAAGTATAATGACTTCTATACATTACCTGGACATGTTTCTGAAGAGAAGCTTTCCAGACTGGCTTTTTAAGTATACTTAGTTCTTTGAGTGCATGTGTGTGCTGTTTTAAGATATTTGCAAGACTTGTATACCTTATTGTCTGTAAATTACTGAAAGGATAGAGAAAATTAGAATTTGTATATTAATAATAAATTGTTACCCTTTAAACTGTCTGTTTAGCTGCAGTTTGGAAAGCGATATAGCACCATCTCCTAAAAGATAATAGGGAAACTAGGAAAGCTGATGACCAGTGAAAGACTGGTTGTAATTCTCTCATTGTCTGATTTTATGGTTAATTTATTATAAAATAACAAAAATTGCCATTTTAAATACAATACAGCATATGAGTGTGTAATGAATATTTATAGGATATTTAAAATACTTTCCTATATTTTCTGTTCTTTTGCTGTGCAACAGAGACTTGTATCTTGAATATTCAGGTTTTTCATTTAAGCTTTTGCTTCATAATTTCAAAAGAATCTTTTTTCATTTCAAATATCTTAAGAGCTGCAACATGATTTAACTTTTTTTAGGAAAAATAGACGAAGTAGTACTTGAGGCTAGGACTATTGAGAGAAGTGCTAGTCCTTACAAAAAAGATCTACATTTTATAAATGGATTGCCTAATTTCACAATGGAACTCAGAGAGCATATCCAGGTAATTAGCTTCCTTCACCCATGTTCTGATGTAATATTTTTTGTGATATTTTATATCCGAAAAAAAGACAGTGAATTTCAGTTGCAAATTTGTTTTCTTTTCTAAGATAAAAGACAGTAAAATCATAAAGCAAGCTGGAACTGCCATAAAAGGGCCAAATGAATTTGTTCAAGAAATAGAATTTGAAAGATTAACACCAGGAAGTGTGATAGTATTCAGGTACGTTATTGTAATTGCCAAATGGCTGTGTGAGTTAAAAAAGAGTGATAGGAGACTGGAGAACAGTTCTTCCAAGTGCTGTATTTCTACAAGATGTGCATTCATATTTACAGAGTTAGTCTGGACCCGAAGGCACAAGAGGCTGTGGGTATTCTCCGCAATCATTTGATCCAGTTCAGCTCTCATTTTAAGTCTGGAAGTCTTCCTGATGATCAGTCAGCACCAATATTAAAAACACCATTTTCTTCGTGAGTATTCTTTAAGTTTCTGACATAGAACCAAGAGAGCTACAAGGAGAACAAAGAATACTATGTAAACCTAGTGAGGGATTGTTGAGTTTTGGTGGTGAAGGTACAGATGGGTTTGAATTGTCAGAGTGCAATGAAGACTCTCAGAGATCTTATATGTATAATACTCAGTGGGGTCAATACAGAAAAACTTAGCAGTTTGTGTAATCGCTGCCTAAAGTAGACTTTCTAACATGGACTGCTTCTCAGTGTTGGGGTGTGATTGTTTGGGTTTTGTACTTNCATTTGATCCAGTTCAGCTCTCATTTTAAGTCTGGAAGTCTTCCTGATGATCAGTCAGCACCAATATTAAAAACACCATTTTCTTCGTGAGTATTCTTTAAGTTTCTGACATAGAACCAATACTGTGTTTCTAAATAAACACAGAACATCTTGGAACATCTGAAAAATCAGGCTCTTAATTTCCAGGATTAAGTACTGAGAGAGTTGTATATATATTTTACTATTTTAATGTAAGTCTGAAATTAGAATAGTTTGTGAAATCCTTTCCCTGTTTCTTTCCCTACTGATGTTATTTGGGGTTTTATTCTTTATTTTTCTCCACTGTTTTTTCAGTATTGCATCTAAACTAACTTTGGCTGACCTAAATCAAGTGCTGTATAGATGTGAGGCAGAAGAACAAGAAGATGGTGGAGGCTGTTACGATATACCCAACTGGTCACCCCTAAAGTATGCAGGCCTCCAAGGTAATAGTTTCAGCACTTTTTTTTTCTGTCAAGTAAAAAAAGAAAATGAGAGCTGCTTAATCCAGATCACATCATAATGCTGTTGTATTGCTGCTGCCATTATTTGGTAAAAAGTTAATTCTTTCCTGCTTGACCATGCTACTAATTGATATTCTCAGGAAATCTCATACTAGAACAAACCCCCTCTCTCTCAATGCTCTGAAACTTAATACTGCATCCCAGTATGTTTTAACACCAGTGCCTTGACTTTTAAAGTTAAAAGAAAACAAATACACCTCCGGTGAAAAGTTGCATTAATCTAACCTGAGGCATTACTAGATTACTAAGGAGCGTCTGTCATTTATCGAACATACAAATTCCATCAGGCTAATTATTTGCAATGATTTTCGTAAGTTTCTAGGATTTATGCTGAGGAAACTAGAATTGAGTTGTAGCCTAACTTGTTATGCAGATTGAGAGAAGTAATCCAGTTAAAGCATCTGTTGCTATGTACCTTTCGTTCCTGAATTGTAATTGCTGTTTGTGATAATGATGTGTCTTTTAATACAGAGTTGGGTTTGTGTCTTCAGGGTTAATGTCAGTGATGGCAGACATTAGACCAAAAAATGATTTGGGTCATCCATTTTGTGACAATTTAAGATCTGGAGACTGGATGATTGATTATGTCAGTAATCGTCTAATTTCACGTGCTGGAGCCTGTGCAGAAGTGAGTAAAAATACTTATTTGGGAATTTTGGGGTTTTAAATTACTAGTTTGTTTCATTTTCAATTTCTGGTATATTTTTAAATTCAGACTGACTGTAACATATTTCTTGTCTAGGAAATTTCTTCTAGTAGATTAAACCATTAATAAGTTTTTCTTCCCTCCCCTCCATCCTATTTAAGAATAGACTGCAAAAAGGAAGTGAAAAATACATAAGGCATGAAGGTGTTGTTAGCTCTTGCATGAATGCTTGCAGGGGTTCCTCCCTGTTTTACTTTTCCTCAAATAAAAAATGAAATTACTGATATTTTTTTCCCTAAGTTTTGGGGTGGTTTTTGGGGGGTTTTTGGGGGAATTTTGGTGGGTTTTTTTTTCCTAAGAAAGTACTTTCAAGAGTGCCTAAATACTACTAAGGCATACATGAGTATGATACAGTTATAGTCAGCCAAGTACTGGGAAGACAGGAATTACTGAGATACAGGGTGCCTTTATAGCTGCATTACAATGCAGTCCTTTTCTTTGTCATAGTTTATTTTCCTGCATGGAAATGGCTTTATTTATTTCACAAGATGAAGACCTGATTTTTGTAACTTACCTAACAAATACAATAATAAAGGCTTTAGCATTCTTATTTCATTTTCTTCCTGAAGTCAGGTCTAGTAATACAAAGCAGAAGAATGGATAAAAGAGTCTCATGTTATACTGAAGCAAGTGCTATATTTGACCTGGGAAACAGAGCTTTCCTAGAAAACAAGTTAGTCTGATGCTTACCACCTTTACTGCTCTTCAAAGACACTTGCTTTTTTTCTGTGTATTTTTGAGTTCTTCTTTTGTACTGTCTCATTCTGTTTCGAAGACTTGAGTCATGTGAAAATAAACTTTACAGTTCTGCTGCTTGCATAAGTAACTTTCTCTTCATCATATCCAGGTTAAAAGTATAGTCTCATCATGTAGTATTTTGACAGGTACATTCTTTATCTGCAAGGCTTAAATCTTTAGTGACTTTCTAGTAAGTTGTCATAAAGTTATTTAGCAGGACTAGAATGAAAGAGAAATACTTCCCAGATGTCAAATGTTTTGCAATGATGCAAGGATATGAAGCTTTCAGAATCCTGAGTCCAAGACACAGACCTTCAGTCATATTCACTAGTGGCTCTACATAATTTAGCTCTGATAACTTCTTATTCCTGGTCTTAAGCTTTATCTCTTCAGTCTGTCTTTTTAGCAATGCAAAACTTCATTCCCATGCTTGGATTATAGTGATGTCTTTTGAGTTGTGACTTCTCTTTGCTACTCAATTTTACTGACAACTTCATAATAGTTCTCTTTTTTTCTCTTATTTTTGATAGTACAGACGCAATACATGTTTTTCACTACTACTGTTCTTAGAGTTCCTGTCTTTTAGCTGAAATTTTGGAGCAGAAGGGTACAGCATAACTGGGGTGTACTGCATGTACGAAAACTGTGACAAATATTGTTACAGTCTGGATCCTGAAAGCACTGGCTTTTGAACTCCGATGTTTTCAAGTTCTAATTATATTGTACTTTAATAGGTTGGTAAATGGTTGAAGGCCATGTTTGTCTACCTGAAGAGAATTCCACGTTACCTCATCCCATGTTATTTTGATGCCATATTAGTGGGTGCATACACAACGCTTCTGGATATGGGATGGCATCAGATGTCCAGGTATGCTTGGTACATCAGAGCTGTAAAGGCATCTGTATATATTTGAACCTTTTAAGTTTTATCTGCTGGAGAATGTCATTCAAATATTTTCATACTCCTCTAATGTAAAACGGTAAAATCGGGAGAGAATTATCAAATCCATCTTCTGACAGTGGTAGTTTGGAAGACTGAGAGTTCAGACACCTATCCAGGGTTTCAGTTTATAACTGCTGTTGGCATTGTGCAGTAGGGGGAGGAAACCCTAAGCCAGCATCTTTTTTGCCAGGCTTTGGAAGCTTTTTTTTTTTTTTGCTATAATTTTAGTACTCATGCAATGGTTCCTTAAAGTTCAGGTAAGTAAGAAAATACCAGATTGTATTTGATGCTGATGCTTTGTTCAACACTTCTCCATTATTACTCCCCATTATCTGGGTACTCTGCTTACTTTTTGAACTAACTGTTTAATCTTCAGTGTCTGCTTCTTTGTTTCTTGCAAAGGGAAGGGAAATTGATTTAATGGAGGCTTTATTCTAGCTATGAATATGCTGAACAAGTCGGTGGTGTTTTCTATAAACAGGGACGTTAAAATGGGAATAGAATTTGGTATGGCTGTGAAATCATGGAACATAATAGGTTTATTGAAAAAATGCTTGGAGATCAACTAGTCAGGAATGCAGATTGCATTTTTTCAGGCAATGCATTAGCAGATTTTTTGATTTGCAATTTTTGTGTATATATGTAAAAACATGATTTTTTTTAAATGCTGACTAGATTTGACAAACTTGTTCATAGTACAATATTTTTTATCATATTTTTGAAGTCTTAGGTCTGTGTATAAGCATTAACTAAAACAAAACAACTTTTTAAAATGTTTTCTAGAAGTACTTGTCATAAACACTCCCATTGGCATTAATCAATTAAGATTTTACTCTTTAACGTTGGGCACCCATTTTAGGAAAATGAGTCATTTGTAAATTAAATCTTACGTAAAAAAATAGTTAATGCAAAATGCTAGTATTAATTCACTGCTAGTTTTTTAATATTTCTTACGTGTAATGCTTGTTATAGCCTTCTGTAAATGAAAAAGGGTACATTTTATAAACTGCTATTGTTGAATGCAAAGTTATTTTAATTTAATTATGTTGAATTACAGCTTTGTGCAGAATGGATCAACATTTGTTAAACACCTTTCCTTGGGTTCAATCCAGTTATGTGGGATAGGAAAATACTCCTGTCTGCCAGATCTGTCTCCTTCCTTACATGACGTTCCCTATAGGCTGAATCAGATTACAAATCAGAAAGAGCAATGTTGTGTTTCCTTGGCAGCTGGTAAGTGAGAGCAACCTTTGAAAAAAGAGAAGTCTTCCAAAATAGTTAAACGGTTTTTAGTAACTATATTAAAATTTTCTGCATCATATTTGAGAGCCATTTGTCAGCAACTATGTATAAAGTGTAGTGATTTCATTCACTTTTGCCTTGTGTTTAAGGTAAAGATTGGCTCATATGAAAAGTATGGGAGTTTTCTCTAATAGTACTCTCATGGAGGCTAGGAGGGAGAGCTTTATATATAAATGCTTTATTTAGAGGCTTTTTTTGCTGTATTTGTTGTTACCGTATATAGAGATCTACAAAAAATGTTGTTTTCCTTTCCAGAAGACTTGCTTGAGATGAGCATATTTATCATAAGGGGTTTTAGTTTATCTTTTATTAATGTGAATTTAAGAAGTTAATTGTAATGGAGTAACAAGAGTGAATTTATGGTTTATAAGTTCTCAGAAAGAACCATTAGCAGACCAGAAGAACTCCTGATCTGAAACTGTCTCCAAAAGAAAAGAGCATAAAAGCAGTCAGCAAGTAGTATTTATACCTCCAAATGTTCTGCCAGCATCTGGCAATCTTCCTATGGGCATTTTCCTATGTCCCAAGTATTACCTTCTGTGGCTTACAATGAATTTATTTTCGTTCTGAATTGGCTCATTCCTTTTCTGAAGCCATGGAAACTTTTAAAGATCCAGAGATGCAGTGGCATCTCTCTCAGTGGAGTGCTTTTCTTCTTCTTGCCATCACTCTTTCTCTTCTGTAGCTTTATTGCTTTTAGTTTCTGGATTTTAATAACATTCCATTTGCCTGCTTTAGTGTTACCTAGAAGCACAGAGGCACAGTGTTCCCTTAAATTGGTCATAAAGATTAATTATACTAAAGGGTTTGGTTTTAAATATTCCTTTCACATACTCACTGGTAGTTGTGCCTGAGATTTTTAAATTGTACACAGATTATCATTCTCAAGTGCTGCTACCATGTACCATAAATTTGCAGAGATGTGGAGGCCATATCTGAGAATTAGCAAATACTTTGTAAGTAAGTGGTAAAAGTGAAATGTTGTTCTACCAAGCATGCACAAGAGACTGCTGGTTTGAAACTTTACCAAATGGAATTTCTGTTTAATAGATCATAAAAGAAAAAAAATGGAAAAAAAGACAAGTATGGACCTCTACTGTTGTAGTTATTATGTCTTATCAGTTAGAATAATTCTTAAAGTTACCTGTTATAATGTCTGCAGTAAAATGTAGTTCTGTAAACTGCTGGAAAAGAGAAACAGGATGTCTTTCACAGTGTCTGAGAATAGTCTTACCCCTGTATGCTGCTGAGATTCCAAAGCTGTCATACATAAACTCTTGCCTACAAAGTGTTACAATCTTGTCATAGTTCTGATCTTTTTTGTTAGTTTTCTTTCTGTTTCTTTTAATTAACTTTTGGTTAAGTTGCCACATGATTTAATGAAAATTAAAATGTTACTATAACTGACAGGAGAAATGCTTTTGTGTGATCTTGAAATTCTAGAAGATACTGATCTAGTATAGGATATATTTAATTCTGTCAAGAACTCGGTCTAGGAGATTGTTTATTTGAAATATGTTAAATCTAGGAAAAAGTTCTAAATGAGGATGTATTTTTTACTTCTGGTTATTTTATACGTGTGCTTGGAGATTTCAGCTATATCAATTAATTAGATTAATAATGACATTTCTTTTCAGGTTTACCTCACTTTTCTTCTGGAATTTTTCGTTCATGGGGAAGGGATACTTTTATTGCACTAAGAGGTCTACTGTTAGTTACTGGGCGCTACCTAGAAGCAAGGTAAGGCTGGCTTAGCCTTAGTTCTTGTTGGCTTTGTAGGCAGTTAGGAAAAAGCAATGCTCTCAAAACCTGAGCTGATGCACAAGCTGTTAGAAACAGTTGATGTGCAGTATAAAACGTTAATGGCACTAGACATATTTGGGAGCTCTCTCTAAGTGGTATTAAAAATACTACTCAGATGATTCTTTTGCCTTCTTAGCACTGATCCAAAGCTGATGTTCTGTAGAGATAAGGTAATTTTAACCCCTGCAGCGCTACTGTTTGTCCTTGAACAAAGTGATTGTTTCACTAGTACTTGCAGCATTGTTGCTGAGCAATAATTTGAGAATTACTTATGTAAAAATTTGAAGTAGCAAAAGAGAATACTGTTTTAATCAGAAAGGCATGATTGCAGGTCTGTCATGATTTTTTTGTAACTGCTAGTATTTGTCTGTTAATACTAGAAATCAGCTAATTGTGCATTGTTACAATCTGGTATTTATAAATGTTTAACCTGACAAATGAGCCATATATAAGCCAGATGAATTTGATATTTTGATTAATATTAATTTGAGTGGAGCTTGACACATAATACAAATAGAAAAATGAGTTGGTGTAAATTAGCATGTATTTATGCTGTTGTACATTTGGCCAACTGTTAGCTTTCTCATGCTGAGAGATCTGCAGTCTACTAGTATGTTTATTTTGCCTTTTAAAGCTAGTTGGAATCCGAGTTTTCTGCAAGGTATGCGCAACGGTTCTCAAATGAAACTTCTCATAACCTCAGTTGCTGTCACCTCTCTGTATTTTAATAGGAAATTCCCATCTACTCCTGCCCTCCGTCCCCATTCCACCCCACCCATCAGAATGGATACCAGGGTAATCATAAACAATGTCAATAAAAACCTTCCCTGTGACCTCAGTGGGATTTGGATTTAGGGTCTATATCACTACCTATAAAAAAGCAAATTATCTTTTCCATATGAATAGATAATGTATGTTTTGTACAAACTGATTTAAATGTATTCATATTGAGGAATTTGTAGGGAATGGGTGGTTTTTTATTGTAAAAGAAGTTCGTGCTAAATGGATTAATTTGTAGCTTTCAACAGCACACTTTTGGCATCTGTCTTTAAAATCCTGTTTGTCTTGCCCTGCCTTGCTATTAATGTAACCCTGTATGCTTTATACTTGATACTTAGTCCAGTAATGGCCTTGAAGGCAACTTAGTCAAGACTGTGATTTTCTTTTGTTCTAGAAACATCATTTTAGCATTTGGTGGGACTTTAAGACATGGTCTCATTCCCAATCTGCTTGGCGGGGGGACACATGCCAGATACAACTGTCGTGATGCTGTGTGGTGGTGGCTTCAGTGTATCCAGGACTACTGTAAAATTGTTCCAAATGGATTAGACATTCTCAGGTGTCCTGTTTCTAGGATGTACCCAAGAGATGACTCTTCTCCTCAGCCTGCAGGCACTGTGGTAAAGATCACTTCTAATTTAAGTACTTAACAAAACTATAATTTTTTAATGAAAGAATATAATTTTTTCTAGCTACAAGAACCTCTTGCTATCTGTTGTTCATGGTGAAATTTGATTATAGCACAAGAATGCTGTATTTTAGGCACTTCTTGCATCACCTGATTAGACCAAATGCAAGAGGTTGGGGAAGGAGGAAAAAAAATTCCGTTAGCTTCTAAATCTTTTTGTAGCTTTTTGTCTTGAAAAAATGTTTGTATGAAAAGTTGTATACAATGTATTGCCATTGCCAGGGATGCTACTTGGAAATGTTTGATGGGTTGGGAGTTTTTTTGGAACATCGTATCATTAACTAGAGGTTTAAGAAATGCTTTCCACTCATTTTTCATCTTGCCTTTCACGTGTCATCCAAACACAATGAATCTAGGATCAGCCACTTTATGAAGTAATACAGGAAGCAATGCAGCGACACATGGAAGGCATAAGTTTCCGAGAAAGGAATGCTGGTCCTCAGATTGATCAAAACATGAGAGATGAAGGTAACATATATAGAACATTTATGTGCAATACAAAAGTTGATGATAATATTTTGTATTTCCTTTTCCTCTTATTTCCTCTTTCTATTGAGCATATTTTTATTATAGAATTATATTTAATGTAACTAAAACTATATTACTTTATATACATGAAATATTTTTGAAGTGCCTAAATAATAGTTAGGCAGCTGTTTATTGTTAGCAGCTGTTCATATCCTTTGGAACAAGTGATCTTTAAAATTTCTCTTAAAGAACAGTTGCCTTCAGAAACCTAACTCGGTTCTCTTGTTGGAAGGTTTTTTTTGTTTATCTAGGACATTAGGGTTGGGGGAGCGCAGTTGGGGTTTTATTTCGCCTAAAAAACGGACTTAACACCTGATATTCTTTCTTCCCAGGTTTTAATGTAACTGCAGGCATTGACCATGAAACTGGCTTTGTCTTTGGAGGGAACCGCTTCAATTGTGGCACTTGGATGGATAAAATGGGAGAGAGCGACAAAGCTCGCAACAAAGGGATTCCAGCTACTCCAAGGTAGGAAATCCAGGCTATAGTTGGGGCATTTTGTAATTATTTGTTTAATTTAAATTCTTCTGCAGAACCGCTGTGCCTTCTATTGACACATCTGAGAGGTTATCTCTCAAATGTTCTAAATGTTTCTACCTACTAAAATGTTAATGAAATTTTTTTCTTTTGCTGATTTGAAGTTAAAAGCTGTGTTCTTGGCAGGTGAAGCCCATGGCTTTTTTCACAGTCTTAGCTCCATGCTAAGTGTTGACTTTGGATTCAAGTGGTAAAATGTAATTTAGGAAATACTGTATACTTGTTGTACTAGCAGTACTTTGTTATTTAAACTTCTCATATGAGTTATACATTGATAATTGTGTTGTTTGAATACTTCTTAGTTCAAATTCAAAAGCATTTACAACATCTACATTTTTAGATCTGAGATGAAGCATTTTAAAATAGGCTCTTTATTATGTGCCAGCAAACTGCTGCAGGCATCCTTGCTTGGATTTAGTACACTATCAGTTTCAAATCAATTGCCCATCCATGGGTGAGAATTGAGGAAAACATTATCTTGCTTGACAAGTTGAGCACTTTAATTGGGAGCCAAGAAAGGTTGAGGTACTTTGCAAAAGAGGCGGAGTTGGTGATGTGAGAGATAAAATTCCATCAAGTAGACAGTAAAGCTGAGTATGATACAATATTAAGTGTTTGCATATATTGATTGCATGAATATTACTTGAAAAAAGAAGCAAGTCCAAGAAGTGCATTTAGTGTTTATTTTAATCCCTCACTTTGGACCTGAGTAATCTCTTATAGCAGAACTATTACCTAAGTTACAGAAGTGTCTGTGCAGTTGAGAAGTGTTGTATTGAACACAGTTATAACATCAGAGGGCCACCTTGTTTGGGGCTGATCATTTTTTCACGTTCTTAATCACTGGTATAAAATTATCTTCCATTTGTGCTAATTAGCTGGGTATGATAATACCACTTTAAAGTAGGCTGTTGCACAGAAAAAGGTATTTGCTAGCCAGTTTACAGTCAGGTTCATTCCTTGACTGAGAAATAGGGGAATAGTAGAAAAATAAGGAAAAAGAAATTGTCTAAATAAGATACTTATGAATCTAAATTTTTCAGTTACTTATTGAACTTTAACAGCCTTCTTAAAATAATGAATGAGGGGTTTTGTCATTATTATTTTAGAGATGGCTCTGCTGTGGAAATGGTTGGCCTGTGCAAGTCGGCTGTTCGCTGGTTGATGGATTTATCTGGGAAAAACATATTTCCATTCCGTGGAGTCACTGTAAAAAGACATGGTAAAAACAGGCACATCTCATAATTGTATTACTGGGGTATAAAAATAACTAAAACGATGAAATAGTGACCATCTAACGCTCAGAAGAAGGTTTAGGGGTTAAAGGAGAAAAACTTGGGAAAGTATCTTGTATGATTAAGATCCTTTTGTTACTACAAAAATTTATTAAAAGTTGATATTTACTTCTCAATATTTCAAGTAGTTTATTCTGTGGATTACAAAGGAATTTCAGAGCCTGAATACCTTTTCTCAAAATGGATATAAGTGATAAGGTTACAGTGTATTTTGATCATTGTATCATTCATTTACAAGAATGTGAAGTAAAATGACACAGGACACTTGTCTTTATTTTTTCTTTCTGCTCCCCCTCCCACCCCCCAATATTCATAACACAGAAACCCCCTTCTTGGGAATATTTACATAAATATCATTGGAAGTCCCTTACGTTTTAGAGGGAATACTCTTCTAATCACAAAGTTACTTTAAGCTTACCCAGCCCAAGTGGATATGTGCCCTGTGAAGACTGATGTTGTGTTAGTCTCACTAGAAATTTCAGTGAGCTGTTCCTCCTGTGATCTGTATAATTGGCCTAAACCTGGGGAATCACAAACTGAGAGAGGTGATGCTAGGTCTGCTCCTGTTATATTAAGTGTCAGGAATTCAAGAAGCATACTTCTGCTGTTGCTACTGTGGCTGATTTCAGAAAATTAAAACTGTATGTAACATCTTGCAGGAAAGGAGGAGATTATCACCTATGATGAGTGGGACAGGAAAATTCAAGGACATTTTGAAAGGCTGTTCTTTGTCTCTGAGAATCCAGCAGATCCTAATGAAAAACACCCAGATCTTGTACACAAACGTGGAATTTATAAAGACAGCTATGGAGCTTCGAGTCCATGGTGTGATTACCAACTCAGGCCAAATTTTACAATAGCAATGGTTGTGGTAAGTGTGGGGGAATGGGAGGAGGGTTTTGCACTTAAATGCAAGCTTAGTTAGTTACAAAGAAAACTTCAAGGTCCATATGCGTTGCATTCTGTCAGGAACATACGTTGCTTGGAATGACTTTTGGAAAGTGGCTTTTTTTCCATGCTTTTAATATTGGTCCTCTTGGACTATCTCCTAAAAATATATCATGACAGAACTTGCCAATTTACAGTGCTCACTGTATTCAGAATGTCTTTTATGGCTAGGTTTGGGAGGCTGCTTTTCCCATCAAATTGGCTAAAAAGGATAGATTCTTCGTCTTTATTGGATTTTTAAAGAGCTTCAGTAATAATACTTGGCAAGGATATTTAAAATAAAATCAAAATTGAAAAAAGCACTGGGTACCTTCTGTTTTCTTTCTTACTCTGACTTACAGGTTCTAGAAGTTGATTCAGTAATACAAAACTCAGGCTTTTTGTTGTCTTCTGCATTTATATACACAGCCTTATGTGTGTTTATGCACAGAGATCATTCATAAAATCTTTATTATTTTATTAGGCCCCTGAGTTGTTCACACCTGAGAGAGCTTGGAAAGCTCTGCAGATAGCAGAAGAGAAGCTTCTTGGTCCATTAGGCATGAAAACCTTAGACCCAGAGTAAGTACAGTAGAGATAAGATCAAGTGTGAATTCCTAAACACAATAAACACAACAGTAGGAATTATTTGATGTGGGGCAGGGGTGGTGGTGATGGTGTGAAATCTTCATATATATTTACAAAATAAGGCTGCAGGAAGTACTTCCAGAACAATTGGTTTGCTGTTCTAAAAGTCCATGCAATTGATTTCTTTATATAGGCAATGACTGGGTGGTTTTGAATGCCTCACAGTAAGCAAGTCAAATTTGGCATCATACCAAAGATGTTGCATTTGCATCTTGGGACATACTTGTGTTTTATACAGTGTACAGCACTACAGTTTGAGTAAAAGGGTAAAATTATGACTCTTAAGTCCTTTCAAGACATGGACCATTTTCCTACAAATTTAAACTTTATCTGGAATTCCACTGTCATGTAAAGTACAGAACCTGGTGGAGACCTCCGTAACTTAACCATCAATAAATGTAAATGACAAATTATTGATTTCTGTTGATTTCTGTTTTCCTTTTCTGTGTATTATTTTTAATTAAGGCTTTTTTTGCATAATATATTTTTTCTTTCTTGCAGTGATATGGTGTACTGTGGAGTATATGATAATGCTCTTGACAATGACAACTACAATGTAGCCAGAGGTTTTAATTATCACCAAGGACCTGTAAGAGCTACTTCCTTCAGTTTTAGAAAAAGTGTTGTCATCTTTTCAAACCAGCTGCTTTGATAATCATCTCTTTTCATTCTTTGCTTAGGAATGGCTATGGCCAATTGGGTATTTTCTTCGTGCCAAATTGTACTTCTCCAGGTTGATTGGTCCAGAGATATATGCAAAAACTGTAGTTATGATTAAGAATGTTCTTTCTCGCCACTACGTTCATCTTGAAAGGTAAGATAACAATGAGCACAGATTCCAAATACTCAAAATACTGGGCTAGTGGTATCTGCCATCCAGTGGCATGTAAGAGTACAGATCTTCTGTATAAACAGGATCTCTTTTCTAGATAGGAAGTTGACTGCTGTATGTGCAATGGCAGATCTCAAGTCAGGTTTCAAACACAGGTGAGATCAAGTGCGTTTTAGAGATTGCAGAATTCCTAATACTTATCCATGTGAAGACTAGGTGAGATAAACCTTATGTAAAGATTAGGATCTAATTTCATACAAGAAATCAATTTCAGAAAAAAAGTCAGTGAGTTGTTTTTCTAAAAAAATCAAAGCATTTGAAAAATACTTTAAAACATAGTCTATCACTACTAGCCCTTTAACTATTAAAAATTTCAGCAGATAAAATGATGCAAAATATTGTTAGGATTTATTGTGTTCTAAGTGAGGAAATTAGATTCTGAAGCCGTCATACTAATAACCTTGATTTTCTAAGGAGACAGAGGAACTTGCATTTTGAGTTTTCCTTCAAACCAAACCACCAAACCCACACACTGTTTTTTCTCTTTTGCTGTCTATTTTGTTTTTAATTATTTTTAATTATTAAGGATTTGAGACAAGCTAAAATAAACAAAAAACCTTGCCCTTGGTATCTCCATATAATCTGTTCTGCAGCACATGAAACAGGTATTTATTTCCACCTGAAAGAGTAATTAGTAGGACTCATGACAGAAGAGTTTGTCTGACCACACGAGGAAGAAAAAAGGATTTGTTACACTAAGGATAAGGACACTTACATAGTGTCTTGTTCACGTCTCTTGTTTGGTAGTATCAGAAATAACTAGCGGTTTGGTAACACTCTTTGCTTTTTCTGTCTTATTAAGGTAGTGTACTTTTACTCTGTTTTGATACATTTCTGTACAGGATAATTAATGTAGCAACAGGCTCTACTTATATTGTTGTAAGTGTGCTAGTTTGTGGGATGTTTTCGTTCCTGCGGAGGAAAAGAATGTTTATATAATCATGCTGTCTTCCAGCCGTTGTCACCTTTTAGCACTATAATCAATGTCAAGTGTAGTTTGAATACCACTGTTACTATTTTCCAAATGCAAAACTACCAGAAATAGAAACAGGAGCAGCACCCACCAGTTGTGTAAGTTTAGTTATTATTAGTAGCAGAGAGTCTGCTTTGAAGAAGAGACACTTCCACTACAATTCCCGGCTGCAGGTGAAAAAAATATTAATTAGATCTCAGTTATTGAAGGATATACCGTGCTTGTAGGACCGCTGACCTTTAGTCAAGCTTTTCAGTTTCCTACTGAGTTAATCTTCCAAAAGGTTTTAAAATGAAATGTTCTTTTAATTTCAGTCTATAATCTAACAACAGTACTCATTTGTGTTTTCTTTTATCAGATCATCCTGGAAAGGGCTTCCAGAACTTACAAATGAGAATGGGCAGTATTGTCCTTTTAGCTGTGAAACTCAGGCCTGGTCGATTGGTGTTATCCTTGAAATCCTTTATGACTTGTAAAAGTTTATTTTGATTGATTTGATGAAACTTCTGTGGTCTTACTATTGGGCATAAATGAACACTTGGCTTACACTGCAAGGGAAATTAACTGTTCTGCACAATCAGTTAAGCTGTGTCCTGACTTTCAAAGACGCTGAATACCAGCAGCTCCTGTGCCCTGTAACTGTGTGGGGCTTGGGTATTTTGAAAATCAGGCCATGACAATAAAATAAAACAAAACTGCAGTGCACACTTGATGCAGAAACTTTTAGTAAGGAGCAATTTTAAGAATATGCACAAACTTAATTTTAAGTAGCTTTGGTTTTTTAGCCTTTTCAAAACAAAATCTTAATGTAACAAAGTAAATTAGCTCCTTCCTGAGCTAAAAATAAGTAGCACAGCTCTTATGTTTTTTTTTCTTTGTCTCTTAAAGAGTAAATGGATGTTTTTGCAATGCATGCTTAAGGGGGAGTAGACTAACCTCTAGCTTTCTGAATTTGGTATGCTTTGTGCTCTAGCACCATGCATTAATGAAGGCATAATACGTTATCTCTCCATTGAACTGTATAATGGGGATGTTTTTGTTTGTGTTCAATTGAACACTCCACTAAGCAACCACAGAAATAAAGTGTATGAATACTGTAATAAATCAACTTTTGAAGTTACATATAAAATGTTGAAAACATTAATTTGAGAGTTAGCTCGAGCAATGAGGTAACATCCTATGTTAATCTTGATTTATTTAAATACCATGAGCCATATAGCAAACCTGTTTTTTCATCTGTATCTGGTTTTCACCATGGGTAATTCATAAGAAAAGTGCATACAATGCACAGCCTATATGTTAGGGAAGGCCAACGTGCTTGACTGCTTATTAATTTCATTTATTGAAGAGATAGGGTCACCTCAGCCCTTCATTCTTGGGAAAATCCTAGCTCTATTAATCAGGTGGAAACACTTAACACAATGGAAAGACATACTAGCCTACTATCAGAGAGGAGAATGTGAGGCTTCTGGGCCTTTTGAAATTACACCAGTAACAATAAGCATGCTACCTCTGTGTGGTGTCCTTTGGGAACAAATCCAGTGAACATGATGCAAAACGTGTTTTTTCATATTTGGATGCCTGCATGTCCTTATTAAGTCCATATCACAGACTGAGAGGAGTGCGGTTGGTAATTCTCAACTCTTCATACAATTTTTCCATCTTAGTGCAATAAACAGGCAGAGAGTGAGGTTGCCAACACTTCCCACATCACAAGGCAGAAAAGCAAAAGCACTATTTCTTAATGTTAGACAACATATGCTGAGAAAATAAATACAGGATGTAATTATAATGCACTAAAACACATAGATCAAGATTTTATGGTGTCTGTATTTCAAAGTTTCTGTATCCTGTCTAAAGTACAGTGCACACATGCTGTCTTGTTCAGGGAGATGTATTTCAGGTAGATACTGTAAGGGCAAGTTAACAGGCTCAAGAGAGATGAATTGTAAGAAATGGCTATACTCATATACTATTTGTTTGAAAGGTTAATAAGGATTTTAACTCCCTTGCTGAAGTGTTCAGTCCTTAGGAATAGGTAATGTCTATATTATACCTGAACTTTTGAGCTGCTGCAGTATATGGGTTGGGAAATTTTTATTTTCTCAACACAATGCATAAGAAATGTCATTTGATCAAAAATGTTACTGAAATGTCAGCTACAGATTATTTTTTTAATGTGCAAAGGCATAGAAAGTATTTTTCATACTGCACTAAACTTTCCAAATTTCTTGATAATTATATTAAGGTTTTTGTCCTACTGTTTCACTAGCTTTACTGTTTTCCTGGATACTTATTTCTTGTCTATTATTTCAAAGTATGTTTTATGGCTCCTGTGGCTTAGAAGACAGGAACAAAATGGCAGAAAAAAAATTGTTCTTACTTCATGAAAACATTTTAAAATTAGAAGTGAAGCTTAAGAGCTATGACTGTTGAAGATTTCCACCAGGTGTCAAATTTATATACATTGGCAATAACACTCTTTAAGTGTTTGGAAAAAAAAACATGAGAAATTTTTCATCAAGACCTTCCTATGCTATATACAGATTGCTTTCCAGTTTTGCAAACTGCACTGCTGATACAGACTGCATATTTGTCACTGCTAGGATTTTTTTCTAATTTAATGGTAAAATTTTAAAGATAAATCACCACTGTGTACACAAAAATACATATGTTATGAAACTTCTAAACATGCCCATTTATAATGTTGCTTCTGCACTGATTAGTTGAGCATAGTTTTAGTGACAAATGTTTTAAATAGGGAAAAAATATGTATTGGTTGACTTTGCTGTTAAGTAGCGACAAAAGTAAGATTTAAGGTTATTAACTTCTGGGGGGGGTGGTGGTTTATTGGTTTGGGGTTTTTTCTTTTTTTTTTTTTTTTTCTCAAAAAGCTACTCAACACTTTGTCAAACCAGACAGTTTAAAAATGAAGAGGGAAGAAAACAATGTTAAATCTAACATAACATGAGCTGATATCCAAATAGATCAAGTCATTATCCCCTAAAAGTAGCTGACTTACATTGACTGATCCTGAGCTGTATCATTATCATTTATATTTTACACTCAAAGACTTCTAGTAATGCAAACTTATAATTGGTAAAATAGAAATAAACTAAATAACTCAGTAAGAACTGTGCATCCATTGCGTTCCAGTTGGTGCTTCTTGATGTATATCACATTAAGAATTATTTTTCCTCCCAATTGAAATAATTCTGTTACTGATGTTTACACAGTTAATAGCTCTTGATTTATTCAAAGATTATTAACTTGAGAATTCAAGTAAACTAATGTATCATTCTCACACTGCATGTTGTAATGTAAAATGGAAACGAGCTTTACATGTCTGTCTATCACAGCAACAACTGATTTTAGAAAATGTCATTATTCATTTCTGAAATGCACAAAATAAAATTCTTTAATTCAGAGTTAACCTTTTCTTGTGATTGTTTTTTTTTAAAAAAGTCAAACTTTCCAGCTGATACTGCTTGTTCATGTGTAGCAATTTTACATACAGGGAAAGATCATTAACTCCTCAGGTCAAACGTTAAAATGTGCTAACAACACTTACTGAAAAAAAAAACAGCTTATAAAAAAAAAAAAAAAAAAAAAAAACACCAACAAAAAACCCATAAACTTGAGCCCTACACAGATATTCTTATGTTGGTGTCAATGTCAGCTGTCTAGCTGGAGTCTGAGTGGGTTTGGGTTAGCAGAGCTCTGCCTTCCCCTTCTGCTATAAATGTTCATCTATTTTGTCATAGTATTGCAAATTCGCCAAGACAACAGTCCTGATTAACTGATTTACTGATGTTCAAGTCTTACAGTGATTAACTTTTGGTGCTAACTTCTTGTCACTATGGAGAAGGCATTTTTCAGACCTTTCAGCTCTGCTTTGTAAAATAAAAGTCTCACAGCACAGGTGCCTGGTATACTGAATATGTTTTGCAGTGTCCCCATTTCATTCCATGCTTTATAAAAATAGGATTTTTTCCTAATCCTTATTCAAGGATTTTCGTTAAGAAGTAGCTTATTGTTCTACTATATGCTATTTTTAATAAATATTTTATAGAAAAATGGTTAAGGAAATCTAGAAATGACCAGTCACTGAGTTGTTGGGGGGAGTCGGTAAGGTCAGAGCTGCCACCTCAGCCCTCATGGCACCTCAAGCAGCTCAGTGGAAGAACAGATGGATGAAATGTTAGTGGTGACTGGCAGGCTTCTCTTGAAGGCTGCTTTGGCGATTGCAGATGGCAATTGCGGGAGCGCCTGCAGTCGGGACACGAGCTCTGCCCGCGTTGCTGCGTGAGGTGAGGCAGAACCCGTCTAAGAGAGCCCGCTACTCTCGCCACCGGAGCGAGGCCTTCCCCCTCGCGGGCGGCCGGCACGAGGGCCAGGCGGGCTCACGGCCCCACGGCCCCAGCCCGGCCGGGGCTGCCGGGGCCCCTCAGCGGCGGGACGGGCGGGACAGCGCCGCGAGGG